>ML415621.1:0-69615 GCA_005239525.1 Nicotiana knightiana | reverse complement strand
TTTTATAGTGCTCAAGTAAAATTATCATGAATTAAAATGGCAAAATCTATTTTAGTATGCAATAGCTATAAAATGAGCATGCAACTAATATATAAATAAATTAAATAAATATTTATAAATAAGAGTATGATTGATTCAATAAGAGAGAGACATTAGCAAATAAAATATCATTAATTGATTAATTTTGAATAATTCGAGAGATAGCATCTATAACACATACAATAGTAATAATAGAAATTAATAATAGTAATAGTAATAATAATAATAATAATAATAATAATAATAATAATAATAATAATAATAATAATGATAATAATAATAATAATAAAAATTGTAGTATTAATAATATTAATAATACTAGTAGTAGTGATATCAAGTAAATAGTAATAATAATTAGGTCTAGTTTGTGCTGAAAATTGTAAAATAACTATTAAAGAAATAGTTTTGAAGAAAAGAGGGACAAAATTGGGTGTCAATAGCTGCCCCTCTTTGACCGGAGATGATGAAAGAGTTTCCGGGCAAAGAAATTGACTTAGCCAATTTTGTCCCGGCCATGAATACAGGTAAGGGTTTGGACAGAATCTTGGAAAAATACAAGAGTAAATGGAAATTTTAGATGGTTATGGACGCACTCAGGTCTCCGAGTTGCTTACATATCTTAGAGTTTACGAGAATCATGTCAAATGTAGTTCAAGACTTATGGTACCCTGGAGTAGGACTCAACGAGTGATACTTATCCTAAAAATGCTGCTGCAGTGTCGGATTATGGAGACACCGGGTGTTAACACTGGGTTGGTCATGATAGGAAAAGATGTTTGAAATAAGGAATTTAATTAGAAATTTTGAGAGCGAGGCCGAGCGGAGTTCGAAGTAGATCCTTGACTTTTGTTGGAGAGTTTGGTATTCCTCCCTAACAAATTGCCCCAGTTCACTGCTAAATATAGTTCCACGTTGTGCTATATTTCCTGCAAAACCTAATAATGCTAAAACTATTTGTTAGGAAATAAGTTGCAATAGGGCATAAATGTAATCTTATGAAAATCATATTTAGGCGACAATTCATGAAAAGCGAACTTTTGTGCAAACATATAAAAATATAGTTGTATGGTGACATATTTCATGGTCGGCAATGGACATGAAAATTTAGTTTATAAAGATAAAAGCATTTGGCAATGTTTTTATGAAGGATAAAGTGTTTCAGCAATGCTTATGCAATTATGACCACTTGGTTCGAAATAAATTAATGTCCTTTTTTGAGGAAGGATTAACCTCTATGTCCTATTTGAAGGCGGACGACCATGATATGTTCCATTCGGGGGTGGTTAAACCAAAATATCCTATTTGAGGCAGATGGACCCGATATATCCTATTTGAGGGCAGATAGACCCGATGTATCCTATTTGAGGGCGAATGAACCCAATATATCCTATTTAAGGGCGGATAGACCCGATATATCCTATTTGAGGGCGGATAGACCCGACATATCCTATTTGAGGGCAGATAGAACCCATATATCCTATTTGAGGGCGGATAGACCCGATATATCCTATTTGAGGGCGAATAGACCCGATGTATCCTATTTGAGGGCGGATAGACCCGATGTATCCTATTTGAGGGCGAATGAACCCAAAATATCCCATTTGAGGGCGGATAGACCCGACATATCCTATTTGAGGGCGGATAGACCCGATATATCCTATTTGAGGGCGGATAGACCCGACATATCCTATTTGAGGGCGGATAGACCCAACATATCCTATTTGAGGGCGGATAGACTCGACATATCCTATTTGAGGGCGGATAGACCCGACATATCCTATTTGAGGGCGGATAGACCCGACATATCCTATTTGAGGGCGGATAGACCCGACATATCCTATTTGAGGGCGGATAGACCCGACATATCCTATTTGAGGGCGGATAGACCCGACATATCCTATTTGAGGGCGGATAGACCCGACATATCCTATTTGAGGGCGGATAGACCCGACATATCCTATTTGAGGGCGGATAGACCCGACATATCCTATTTGAGGGCGGATAGACCCGACATATCCTATTTGAGGGCGGATAGACCCGACATATCCTATTTGAGGGCGGATAGACCCGACATATCCTATTTGAGGGCGGATAGACCCGACATATCCTATTTGAGGGCGGATAGACCCGACATATCCTATTTGAGGGCGGATAGACCCGACATATCCTATTTGAGGGCGGATAGACCCGACATATCCTATTTGAGGGCGGATAGACCCGACATATCCTATTTGAGGGCGGATAGACCCGACATATCCTATTTGAGGGCGGATAGACCCGATATATCCTATTTGAGGGCGGATAGACCCGATATATCCTGTTTGAGGGCGGATAGACCCGACATATCCTGTTTGAGGGCGGATAAACCTGACATATCCCGTTTGAGGGCAGATAGACCCGACATATCCTGTTTGAGGGCGGATAGACCCGACATATCCTGTTTGAGGGCGGATAGACCCGACATATCATGTTTGAGGGCGGATAGATCGATATATCCTATTTGAGGGCGGATAGACCCGATATGTGGTGCTTGATTTGAAATTACCAAGATTGATGCGGTGCGAAGAGCTTGACATGGTGCAAGAGATCTTGATATGATGCCCCTTTGTAGCGGTAATTCATGGTGCGATGCAAAAATTCTAGCTCTGTGACGTTGTAGTAATGAATATCCATGATGCTGAGAGTTTGATGTAGTGCCTTTACAGAACAAAATATTCAGGTCATGGTGCCAATGATTTGGGAATTTGCACGCTGAAGTTGTTACTAGTAAATTCCTCCACTCAAAGAAAACTATGAGTTTCAAAAATATAATTTGTGATAATTTTTCTTGATCCTTTTCTTCCTCTTGCAACTTCTGACTTGATGCTGAGCTTCTATAATAGTTTGCAATATCATTCAAGCATAGCTTAGGTTGCCCCTGCATTACTCAAAAAGAACTGTTAGTAAAAAGAAAATGGTTGCCTTGCATGGAACATCAGATTTGACGTTGAATCTGCAACTGTTTTGCTATGGCATTTCAAACTTGCTGATGCGAAGATGACCAGAATTTAGCTCTACCCTTTGTAGAATAAGAATCCTTCTATGAAATTTTCCTCGGTTTTGGCTTTTGGGGGAAAATAAAACTTAATTATATTGAGACCGAAGCCATAGGGTTGCCTACGTATCCCCTCTTAAACGGGAATCAGGCCAAAACGTAGTTTATTACAAAAGTCTTAGAAGAATTGCAAAAGAGCAGTACTAAGGGCGGGCGGGTGGAGAATGGTTGCGATATGATATCGTTCTCAGTCCTCTTGATCTGCTATGCGCTTTCTCTTCAAACACTGTGGTCCTAATTTTGATGGATCGCCTTTGACAATGATTGTGCCTGTGGTGCATTTACTGCTTGGAAACTCATGTTGTACCGTTATCTTGCCTTGTTCAATCATGCTTTGTATCTTGAATTTGAGGGCTGAACATTGTTCGGTGTCATGTCCTTGAACGTTTGAATGAAATGCACAATTCTTGGATGGATCAAAGTTTTGAGGTGGATGCTCAGAGATAAATCCTTTCCTTGGTTGTAGAAGAACTTTGGCTTTCAATCTATCAAGTATGTCAAATCATGGCTCATCCAAAGGAGTGAAAGGGTAGGGCTTCATCTTCTTTTGTTGTCGAGGGTTGCATTGTGCTCGGGGAGATTGCTTCTGAAAGTTCTGTTGAAAATTTTGAGGGTGATTAGGCTTGAGGTGCATGCTCCTAAAGTTGGAATTGGCATAATTTTGGGAAATATGATTATTGTCATAGCATTGTGGCTGGTGCATAGTCGTGGCAACTGGATTCTGTTCTTTCTTTTTGCATCGCAGGTTTTCAGGTATATCCTGATGGAAGGTTTGGTTAATAGCTTGAGTTGTCGAACCATCCACAACTCTCCCTTCCTGAATGCTACATTCTATCTCTTTTCCGATTCGAATCAAAACGGAGAAATTGCGTGCACAAGTTGCGAGCAGCTTATCAAAATATATGCCTTCTTGAATTTGAATGAAGGTTGAGATCAATTCTCCCTCAGTTAATGGAGGATGTATTTTTGAAGCTTCTAATCTCCATCGCGTGGCATACTCTTGAAACGAGTCATGCGACATTTTCTTTATTTTGAGAAAATCCGTCATGTGCGGATCACGTCCAATGTTGAACTCATATTGCTTAACAAAATTGCGAGCCATATCTTCCCATGTACGCCATTTGTTAAAGTCTTGTCTGGTGTACCAAGTGAGTGCTAATTAGGACAAGATTTGAATGAATAATCTCATTTGTATATCTTCATTATGTCCAATACCAATCAATCTGCTGCAGTAATCCTTTAAATGAACAATGGGATCTCCTATCCCATTAAAAGTGTTGAACTTTGGCAGCTTGTACCCCGGCGGAAGCTCAACATCTGGATGCAAACACAAATCTTCACAAACTTTGATAATTTCTTGATTGTAGCTCTTCTTCAATGGCTTTCCTTAGATTGTAGAGCTCATTATCAAAATCCTTACGGTTGTTTGGCTGGATTTCACATTTATCATATTGGCACAATGTTAATTGGTCTTGCTTATTTTCTTCAAAAGGAATTGCGATTATGGAAGGCTGGATATTGGCATCATCATAACTTGATTGGGAGTGTAGGTTAATGGTATTTGTGAGAGATTGTATAAGTAGGATATGGGCAAGAAGATATGGTTAAACAAATGTTTTGGTTTGAGTTGGAAGCAGAGATTGTATTTGGAAGTAGGTCGAAAGTGTTTCCGAGATTAACCAACACGTTTCTTCGTACCACATTCGCCTTGGTACCATCAGTATGTGCTTGTAATAGTCCCTTACTAGTGCTGAAATCTTCAAATCGGTCTGCCATTATAGCCTCGTCCTATATGCAGATTCGCAGCCAAAACAGTGTTCAATGCTAGGAAAAATAAATCTTTACAAACAAAGATAAAGTGTTAGCGTATTCATCATAATGAAATAAATTCATAAAAATAATAGAGTGTATGAGTAGATAGATTAATTCATGATATGGTTAAGTATTGGCCTTGAACTAGAAACGATGGCCTATGTCGCAAAAGGGATAAACGAGGATGAATTGTTATCTAGAAGGCTCTAACGCTTGAGACTTGTTGACATGGAAACGAAATGATTTGAAGTTTTGTGAAAGGTTGACTCATGTCGAACATCAAAGCTTTATCTTTATCATAAGTTCTTTTCATTTCCTGACTCTGGTGTACTTTTATAACATTGCCCCAGTCTTTAGGAAGTTTCTGATGGCTACTCCATGACATGATGTCTCTTTTAAGCATACTCAACCTGCACGCCAAGAATCTGCCCCGGCTTCTTTCATGAAGCAAAAAATGAAAATATTGCTATAATGAGATCGAGCCTTATAAAGACTGCCTACGTATCCCACCATGGGAATCAGGTCAAACGTAGTTCCAACATACATAAAGGATAATTTTTCTAAATATGAACGAAGTGGATGTGGATTGCCTAAGTTTCCCACCAAGGGAATCAGGTTCGACGTAGTTTAGTTACATACAATTAAGAATCTAAAATTTTAATAAAAATTTCGATCCCAAAAGCATATTTTATCCGACAAGAATCAAGCCGGTCATAGTTCGTTACAAGGATGGATGAAAAAGATGATCAATTAACCGTACAAAATGATGTTGCTATTTCAAAAACTAAATCTTAGTTCATGATTCCCAAGTATTCTTCTTTCAGGAGGTGCTTCTACATGCTCAATTCCTCTGCATTGCTTGGTTATAGGGAAGAGATGAATTACCACATTGCGGATACGCTACTTGGGCGAAATTCTGTATAGGGGTGACATATGGAGGCTGGTACCACATAGATTAAGGGGGAGGCTCCGGTCTATGAATGACTTTACCATTATCCAACAGCTTCTGGATTTCCTCTTTCAGGCAATGACACTCATCTGTTGTATGGCCTAGCATGCCCGAGTGAAATACGCAACTCTTGGTTGGATTGAAATGAGATGGAGGAGTTTTGGACGGTTTTGGTTGCATGATACCAACTAATCTCAATCTCTCGAAAATGATATAAGGTGGTTCACTCAAAAGGGTAAAGTTTCGGGATTTTGTTATCTTTGGTGCTGATGGTGGAGGGTTTAATGCTTCATCAATCACCCCTTTCCCTTTATCCTTGAGGCGTGTCTCAACCGTCTTGCCAAGCTTTAAAGTAGATCCTACTGCCCTTTCTTGAGGTTTGTTTTCTCTCAAACTCTGCGGAGACTCCATGTATTTTCTCTTCAACGAGCTGCATCTGTTAGTAGTATTGGTGGATGGCCTATATTGCTTGACAAAGTCTTTTACTAGGTCATTCCGACTGAACTATTTCCATGTGTATTGCTTCGCATACCATATCAATGCTGGACCTGTAAGCGTCCTAACAAAGAGACTCAGTTTAAATTCATTGCCTTGCCCTATGCATGCTATCCAATCATGATATGCCTTCAAATGATTTTGAGGGAAACCTAACCCGTTATACATTGGAACATCAATGAAATTAGGCGTATCCTTGTTCTCATTTTCTGCCTCAACTAAGTCTTACTCTGGTTGTGAGGCATGATTATTTCTCAAATGATCATGGTGAATTTCTGCATTGAGTTTTCTTCCACTATACTCTCTGTCTTTATTTGTCTCTGTCAAGCTACTGAAGGCCTATTCTATCAAGAAAGAGTGTAGATTTGGAAAAGACTGGGCATTACACTCATAAGTGGGAAGTGTAGCTGTGCGAATCGGAGAGTAGCCTTTTTCGTTGGACGAGTCCTTGAGATTAGCTATCATCTCCTTGATTCCATCAATTTCTTGCTCCATTTGCGCCACCGTTGCTTCAAGCTTAGAAATCTTATCTTGGTATGATTTTGTTTTCTCGCCAGTAGCTTCCTCTTCAACTAAGTCAATCACTACGATTTGGTCAGCCATATCATCCTTGAAGTTTCCTTTGCTTTGATGTTCAACTTAAGTCAACCTTTTGTAGAAAACAGAATATGTAGATGGTAAGCACTACAGCTAATAGTAGAACTTTTAAGAATGTATTTCGAAGAAATCAATGGATCGAGTTTTATTAATAGGGCTACATATAAGAGAAGCCAAAAAAGAATAATAATAATAATTTGTTAGTATTTGGATATAGACAAGCCTGGAATCAAAATAACTGAAAAGGTTGTCGAGACCTCGAATATTCTAAAAAAAAATTCTCATGAAAGTACTCTAAAAGTTTTAGTATTGGCAAATCATAAAGTGGCCGAGGTCTGGAATACAGTGTCAACCGTTTTGAGAGTTATGGGATGGTCCCTCAACACGCATGCCAAAACTTAGAATTAGCAGGGTGCGTGAAGATTAGTCTCGACGACCCGAATATTTGAATAGATGATAATTTAGAATAATTTGTCGATGCAAATTGGCCAAATAGTGGGTTTCTATTGCTTGGTAGATTGCACAAATTTGGACATCTACCAATTTGTAAATGAGAGTTGGCACGAAGGTTGAAATTCTAAAATATAGGTAGAATGCTAAATAAATTTTAAGAAAAAATAGAGCTATGAGATAAGATAGAAGTTTATTCTTGTGTGAAAAGGACATGGACAAATTGAAAAATTATGTGAGGCACGATTGGCAATATTTTAAAAATATGTAACCATATTTAAAGAAAGAGACGCGAATAAAATTAGCTCGAAAAATTAGGTGGGCAAATTATTTTACCTAACCATAAGCGATTACACTATTTTTTAATGAAATCTTACTATACACCTTTTTGGTTAAAGAAAATTCTTAACGATTACGCTAAAGGCACAAATATTGAGTGATTTCATGATGGACCGAGCTTTGTTGAAAAGTTTGCGGACAAAACATCCTACCTTATAAATAATAGAAGATCATGCTCAAAGACTAAAAGATATCTTAATTAGATTCCAATAATGAGAGTGGACCTAAGCGGTGTTCTAGAGTTGTTAAAGAGCGCTAAGCGCAGAATAATTGATGGTTATTATTATTATTATTATTAATTTGGGAAGATGATATATAAATAAGTAAAAGAAAAAATATATGAACAAATAAAGTATGCATAAAAATGTAACCAAGTTGATAGTCAATACGTTCTTCTTCTATAAAACAACATACGATGTTAGTTAAAAATAATAAGCAAATAACAAATAAGCCATATAACAAATAAGCAAGTAAGCAAGCAAATCATGTGACACATTCCAAAGCTTAACAAATAATAGTGCGTCCTAATATAAGGCACCTTTTTGTGCCAGAAGTAGGCCTAGCGTGTATTAAAGGACAAGTATGTCATTATGTGTCATTCCATCGCTTTAAATTAATTAAACAATTCTATTTTTATAATAATAATAAGAATAATAATAATAATAAATAATAATAATAATAATAATAATAGTAATAATAATAATAATAGTAATAATAATAATAATAATAATAGTAATAATAATAATATTATTATTAAATAAATAAATTGCTTAAATCTTTTTTTTTGTAATAAAAATATAAAAGAAAGTATAATAAAAGATATTTCGTCATCTTTAAACTTCTCGATGTTACGCTCGATTATGTCATTTGAAAATTTTCATATATCATCAAAAAATTATTTATGCTCCATTACCTAGGATTTAATTAATTTGGAGCAAATGGTCCACATAATTGGCATGTTCACCCCTTAAATAATAAACATATGTGATAAGGTGTCACTTGGGGTTGAAAACCCACTTGGACATTTAGGTGAGGTTAACAAATGGATTTAATACACCTGGGGTATTAAATCGCCTAAGGTTAAAATGATGGATGCTCTTAAAAGGGTGTTGATTTAGCTCTATCTTAAGTTGACTAAGAGTGTGTTTTGTAGACTGGTCTTCTCCTAAGTCGACAACTTGAGAGTGGAAAGCCGTGACTGTCGACTGCACCGCTGATCGACTTACTCACAAACGTTTCCTAAAAGGTCTTTTTGAAAAGTGCACGACTGCAAATCACGTAACCGCTAGGTGTGTGCTTAGTGTGAGATTTCCAAAAGTGGAGGAAGTGAAACGGGATGACAATTTATACAAAGCAATAAGTATATATAAACAACAATTTATCACATAAGGCAACTCATATAAGAATCATAAACAATTACAAACACAAAAATAAATTTATTATTAACCTAAGTTTGTTATGGTTTAGAACCTAATATCCCCAGCAGAGTCGCCATGCTGTTATACCCCATTTTAACACGGGTCAAACTAGAGTATAACATATCGGTAATTCTGAAGGTTTAATTGATTAAAGAGAGTCGCCACCTAATCATTTTAACGGTGAATTAGGATACCAATTTTAACTAAGTAGTGCTTAAAGTTAACTCTATTTTATATGACCTGCTTAACCTTTAAGACTATGGGTAAGAGTTCTAATTAATCTTATAGGAAAGGTTATTAAGGCACCCTATATGATGCGTTAATAACGATTAACCGGCCAAACTTAGGTTAATTAATATTATGCTAAAGTATTAATGTACATCGCTAACTATTTGTGGAACTTAGCTACTTACACCTTAGGGAAGATGTTTAAACCCATTAAGAAATGTGATGATTTTTGAAGAAAAATATTTAATAGATTAGCTTTAACATAATGAAACCAATAACTAACATCACTCCCAAAGAATGCATGGAGACAAGTCTTCCTACTTGTTAAAAGAAAAGAAATTTTCATTTGGACTTATAAGAAAACACTCGACTGAATCTAAGCATATGAATTATATAAAATCTCAACTTGATGATGTTAGAAAGGTTGTTAACGGGATCTTTTGAAAAACACTCGACCAAATTACTGTTTTTGAAATGTTAAATGTAGAGGAAAACACTATGTGATAAATTGATAATATGTTTGCTAGCCAAAAAGAAAAGATCCTAAATAATTAAATAGACTCAACCTTCAAGCTCATGTTAAGAGTGAGATGAACACAAATACAAATAAATCAAAAGACCTCAAGAAATTAAATAAAACAATCGTAAAGAAAATGAAGATAAGAAAGACGTCATGGGCGCCCCCAAGCATTTCACTTGTTTTCTTGTATCCAAGGCATCTAAGAAATGAGAGGTATTGACTCCACGTGCGGGTATGGGAGATTCTTGCTTTAAGACTCCATGATTTGCTCCAAGTACATATGCACAAAAAGAAAGAAAAGGAAAATAGAATTAGAAGGAAATTTTATTCTTAAGCATGCATAAAGAAACCAAAACAAACAAAATCCAAATCGAACAAAACTCTATAGTCATTCAGATCATAACAAACTCATGAACCATACTTTGCAAGTTCATACAAACATGACTCATATTTTCTTTTCAAAATGCAAACGAACTCTTAAGTTAAGCACTATTCTTTCTTATTTAAAGTTTGAATAATTAATAACAAGAAACTTACTACTTAAACTGAAAGGCATATTTTACACTCTAATAGTAATAAGAACATATATAAGCCTGCCTTGTTTTACTGATAAAGAAAGTACATTTAAAACTCATGCAAACATTTAGCCAGGACTTGAATCCCCTTTACAATAGATAAACAAAATAAATCCTAGCATGACTTCATTTTTACCATTAGTTGACATATATGGAAAGCAACATAAATTTGATTCAAAGGGATATGTTCTAATTGCTAATAGGAAAGGTACTACAAACAGAAAATCACATACTTATATTTTATTTTAGGCTAACAAGACACAAAGATTCTGACCTTCATTACCAGAAACAATCCATAGCACAGTTCCTAATGGATAAAAAATTCATATTAACTAGGTGATCTAACCAAACTCATACTTAATAGATGAATAGTCAAAGACATACTTTACCCCATTTAGCTTTAAATGTTAGGCAGAGATGCCAATAAAATTTTTATAAGCGTGTATTAGTATTTCACAATAGCACGTGCTTTGTTAGCTAGGATCTATTTCATTGTAGGAAATTTTAAATATCATTATAGCATGATCTAAATCCTGCAAAAGAAAAACAACACACATGATTCTATAAAAAGAATTTGAAACCCACATTCACGAACATTCTGAGCAACTAGGTAGGTTCCTTATTTGAAAAAATAAGTTTATGACATGGGAAGAAAGTTAACTAGGATGTCGTAACTATGAGAGATTCTTCATTTCATGGAAAAAACAATATATGAATGTATCATTATTTCCCAAATCATGAGTTTCTACATTCGAATAAGAAAAGCCATATAACATGATTTTACTGGACTTATGTACACAATATAGAAACTTGAACTCCAAATACAATTAAGAATGCCGAAAGGTCTAACTTTATAACATTAGAAACACAAAGTAAGAGACACTAATTCTACTCTCATAAAATGTACAGAATCATAAACATACAACAAAATGGTCGAATCGAAAAAGAAAAGAGAAATCACTGACCTATTTTGAGGCAGTGAACCGGGGCTGGGGTCTCAAATCCAACAGACTTCGACCTCGACCTTGCTACCTCAAACTAACTTTAATCATATAGCAAACGCAAAAGGGAATAGAGGCGGCTGAACAACCTCAATTTTTTTGTGTGCAGAAATGACGGCTCCCAAGTTGTTTGAGGGGTAAATGGGCGGCTAAGAGCTCCTCTAAAATGATTTTTCAAAACAGATATTTATAGATAGAAGTTAGGGTTCTTCTAGGGTTAGTTTAGGAGCTCAACTTTTGAGTGGGGTTATGGTTCAAAAATTCAACGTTGAGATCCGAACGTTACCTTTTTGAAGAGCTCAGCAGAAATCAAAAGAAAACATGAGATACCTTGGTCAAAGGCCTAAGCTTTCAGGGATTTGCTTCAGATCTCTTACCCAAATGGTAGGATATGCTCTGTTGTGAAAGAGTGAAGGTCAAGGCTTAACCAAAATTGGAGGAAAATTCCAAGAAAAGGCTTTGCTATGGCAGAGAGCGAAAGAGACGATGAAGAGGAAGGGGAAAGGGGCCAAAGTTTGGTCTTGGAATTTGCAGAGAAATGTCATTACTTAATTAAATATATGAATGCATATAAAAATTGGATTTGGGCTCTACAATTGGGCTAAGTGAATTGAAAGATTTGGACTTCTCTTGTGGGTAAGAATGACCGAAAATGGGCTAGTTCTCAAGGTCTTGGACTTTTCTTTCTTCCTTTTACTTACTTGAACTTCTAACTTAGACCAAAATAATAATAATAATAGTAATAATCATAACAATGATGATAAATAATAATAATAATAATAATAATAATAATAATAATGAAAAAAAAACTGTTTGACATCTCTAATAATAAATTTTTTATATTAGATAGTTTTATAGTGCTCAAGTAAAATTATCATGAGTTAAAATGGCAAAATCTATTTTAGTATGCAATCGCTATAAAATGAGCATGCAACTAATATATAAATAAATTAAATATATATTTTATAAATAAGAGTATGATTAATTCAATAAAAGAGAGACATTAGCAAAGAAAATATCATTGATTGATTAATTTTGAATAATTCGAGTGATAGCATCTATAACACATACAATAGTAATAATAGAAATTAATAATAGTAACAATAATGATAATGATAATGATAATAATAGTAATAATAATAATAATAATAATAACAATAATAATAATAATAATAATAATAACAATAATAATAATAATAATAATAATAATAATAATAATAATAATAATGATGATGATAATAATAATAACAATAACAATAACAATTGTAGTATTAATAATGTTAATAATACTAGTAGTAGCGATATCAAGTAAATAGTAATAATAATTAGGTCTAGTTTGTGCTAAACATGGTAAAATAACTATTCTTACATTATTAGTAATATAAGAAGCTTAAAGAAATAGTTTGGAAGAAAAGAGGGACAAAATTAGGTGTCAACAAAAAGGATGGGATATTATTGGCCAACGATGGTAAAAGACTGCTTGGACTACTCTCGAAGATGCAAGACTTGTCAATTCCATGTGAATTTTATTCATCATCCTCCTGAAGTGTTGCACCCGACTGTTGCATCCTGACCGTTTGACGCTTGGGGATTGGATGTTGTGAGACTACTGCCGAAGTCTTCTGGTGGGCACTTATACATCTTGGCTGCAACTGGCTACTTATCAAAATGGGCTGAAGTTGTTGCTCTTAAGGAGGTAAAGAAGGAAAATGTTGCAAGTTTCATCCGAATAAACATAATCTATCGATTTGGCATTCCTCGTTACATAATAACGGATAATGGAAAGCCATTCAACAATAGGTTAATGAACAAGATTTGTGATCTCTTTGGCTTCAAGCAACACAACTCTTCGATGTACAATGCTGCCGCCAATGGCCTAGCTGAGGCATTCAATAAAACTTTATGCAACCTACTTAAGAAAGTCGTCTCCAAATCCAAACGAGATTGGAATGACCGTATGGAAGAAGCTCTATGGGCATATAGGACGACTCACCGCACGCCAACACAAGTAACTCTGTATTCACTCGTTTATGGAGTCGAAGCCGTCTTTCCACTTGAGCGTCAAATACCTTCATTACGACTGGCTATTCAAGAAGGGATCACTGATGAAGAAAATGCTCTACTTCGATTTGAGTAATACCTCTAGGTCGTTCATCTCGATCTTTTCTAGATCGAGACGAGGATGAGACTACGTCTTTTCCTTGTGGTCTATAGTCCGACCTAGTATTTTCGAACCTGGGGCGGATATCGCGTCCCGAGGGTCCTAAGTAAGGACCGTACCTATTTTTACCCGATCTTCTATCTGATTCAGGACGTCTGGATATGGAATGATCTTCATCTCTCAAACGAGAAATGATATCTTCTTCTATTCTGAGTTTAGTACTGTACCTGTTATATACATCGTTCCATGTTGTAGCGGGGAATTCTCTTAGACTTTCCTTAAGTCATCTCGTGGCTTCTAAGATTTTATCGTTTAGATTGCTTGCAAATGCCATGGCTGCCCAATTATCAGGAACCCTGGGTAACTGCATTCTTTCTCGTTGAAACCTGTCTATGAACTCACGGAGTAGTTCTGTGTCTCCTTGTTTTGAATATGTCTTCCATTCTCTTCTCAACTTTTTGTGCACCAGAGTGTGATTTTATAAACGAATCTGCAAGCTCAGCAAAAGAGTCAATAGAATTTTCAGGGAGAAGAGAATACCGGGTTAGGGCCCCTTTGGTAAGTGTTTCCCCAACTTTTTTGACAAGAACTGATTCAATCTCTTGTTTCGTTAAGTCGTTGCCTTTTACCCCAGTAGTGAAAGCAGTCACATGGTCGCGTGGGTCAGTTGTTCCATCATATTTGGGAACATCAGGCATTTTAAACTTCTTGGGTATAGGCAAGGGTGCCGCACTTGGCTTCCAAGGTTGTTGAGAATATCTATCAACATCGATGCCTTTGATGATAGGTGGTACTCCAGGAATTTGTTCGATGCGATCGTTCTGCTCCTTCATCTGTTTCTGCATGGTTAGCAGTAAATTTTGTAATTCTGAGTTATTAGATATACCTGGTCTCGTTTTGAGAGATTCATTAGGAGTATCTCCTCTTCCTGAGTTTGCCAACCCAGATTGAGGATTTTCCATGGTGATGGTGTTATTAGGGGGTGGCGTCGGCGGTGTAGGTAACGCTGCCGATAATCGTCTTGCAAATTCTTGCAAAGCTTGGCTCACATACTCTGCAATCATTTGCTTTACACGATCTTGTTCCACAGTTTGATCATTATCACCATTGTTGTTATTGGATCTTTCTGGGGATTGTTCCCTCGAACCACGTGGGGTTCCTGAAGGCGATGGAACTGGTGTTCCACTCCTTTGCTAGTTGTTGTCGTTGGGGTCTGACATAATTCAGAGGATATCACTTGAAAATTAAACAAAGATTATCAGATTCCCGGTAACAGAACCAATTTTTTTAACCAAAGAATTAGACCCTTTGACTAAAGCTTATTTTTAAGATGAATACGGGTTACTGGTAATCAAGGTAATGGGGAAAAATGAATAATAAACAGTATTACAGAAATATAGAAAATCGAAGTTAATTGTATTCGGGAATCAGATGCCTTTACAAGCTGTATTCCCCTCCCTTATATAAGAGATTCTTATAATGTACGACTCTTGCTATGGTTACTCATTAATGACTAATTATGAAATTAATGAGGCGTTACAAAGGATAACAGTAATTGGTGTTTGGTTACATAACGTTCGAGTAATCAATTGTGGGTCCTTGAATCTGCCCGTAGCTTAGATTCATTCTGACCGTGCCTCTCTCCCGTTTTGATCAAGTTGAGTTTCTCGGGGCTGATAAGTTCGTGGGTTTACTGAACTTTGCCTCTTCGTACCGTACCTCTTCAAAGAATCATATCCAGCTGTCGTGTTTTCTTGTTTCCACATAACTGGCTGAGTTGTCAAAAGCTGGCTTACGTGTGAAACTTTTTTTTACCAATACACACTTTAATGCAGATATACATATACAATAAGGAATATATGTGGTGTTTAGAATGATGTAGCAAGGTGTAACGACCCGGTCGGTCGTTACGTAGAACTTGCATTATAATTACTGTTATTGCCTTGTCATAGGTTGGTTATACTGTTTATGATGTGTTAGTGTTGGTAGGCTCGGAATTGAATTGTTATAGTGAGAATTTAGTCACTTAGTCGTTAAGAATAGCCTTAAAGTGAGAGAAGTCAACTCAGAGTTGACTTATTGGTAAATGACCTCAGAATAAAAATTTTATGGCTCGGATAGCTTTGTTAGGTGATTTGGGACTTAGGAGTGTGTTCGGAATAATTTTGTGATGTCCGATGTAGAATTAGGCTTGAATCGGCGAAAGTTAATTTTTGGTGATTTTCGGTCGGCAGTGAAAAATAGGCTATCAGGGTCGGAATGGAATTCCATAAGTTGGAACAGATTCGTAATGTCATTATGGATATGTCTGCAAAATTTCAGGTCAATCGGATGTGTTTTGGATAGTTTCGGCATTGGTGGTGGATTTTAGAAATTTCAAAGTTCTTAGGCTTGAATTCGACGTGATTTTGGTGTTTTGATGTTATTTTTGGTGTTCTGAGAGTGCAACTAAGTTTGAATGATCATTTATGATGTGTTGGTAAATTTTGTTGGGGTCCCGAGGGGCTCGGGATTGATTTCGGGGGTTAACGGGCACTTTTGGACTTAGAAAAATAGCAGTTTTGCTGGTGTCTTGCAGGACTGGTTTTCTCCTATGCGATCGCGGGGAATAGTGTGAAATCGCATAGGCTCGTTTGGGAGGCAGCATGATTCTTCTATGCGATCGCCTTCATGGGCCCGCGATCGCGTGGGTGAGGGAAGTGAGAGTTGTGCGATCGCGTGGGCTCTTGTGCGAACGCATAGGGTGTGGGCGCGTAGGCTGGGTTGGGTGAGTTAATTCTATGCGAACGCGGGGCCTGGGCTGTGATTGCGTGGAGGAGCATGGTCAGTTCTATGCGATCGTGTTGCTCCTCATGCGAATGCACTAAGTAAGTCCCAAATCTGGGCAGTGTATTTAAATAGCCCATCCGCGACCATAACCCACTTTTCGACCATTTTTGAACGGGAAGAAGCTTTTGAGGCGATTTTTAAGAGAGGAAATCATTGTTCTTCATTCAGGTAAGGATTTTGGACCCTAAAACTCGATTATATGTGATTAAGGATCAAATTATCATCGTTTAATTTATGAAAATCAGTAGAAAAAGATGGAATTAGGGCTTGAGATTATGAGACCTTTATGGGATGATTTGAGGGTCAAACGAACTCCGATTTTAGAGTTCTTTATATGACGGACTCGTGAGATGATGAAGAACATTTTAGTATTAAATTTATCGAGTTTCGAGATGCGGGCCCGGGGGTCGAGTTTTGGCTAATTTCGGGTTTTGTGCTAAAATTGGTATTTTTCAATTGGAATTCATTCCCTTGGAATAATTTGATGAGAAAGATCTGATATTTATAGATTTGGAGCACTCGGAAGTTGATTCGATAGGCAAGCGGGTTGCAGAGTAGCTTTTCGGGCTAGTTTGAGGTAAGTAATGTCTTTAAATCCTGTCCTGAGGGTATGAAACCCCAGACTTTACATCCTTTCACGGATTTGGAGTGACGCACACACTGGATGACGAGTGTGGGGCGTGCACGAATTGGAAATTTGGAATATCTTTTTAATCAACTATTGAGTTGCGAAACCTATTTTAAAGCATATGGTTATTAGTATTACTATGTTTTGTTATACTTGGGATGTAAGCCACGTTTGGGGCCTAGTGCCGATCTGTTTTAACCCCTTGAGGGATATTTTACTTATATTCCTCACTTTGAAACTATGATTTTACACTCAGTCTTTTTTGTGAAATTGTTGACACTCTTATTTGATAATATTACTATTTCTTAAAATGAGATACTATTTTGGGTCGAGAACCCCATTTTATTTATGGCCCGAATGGCATGCTGAGAGTGTCTGACTGAGTGAGGCCGAGGGCCAATATTGTGAGGATGTTATGATACGAGCGAGGCTGAGTGCGTGAGAGTGATTGATGCCATGATTTGGCTTGTTTATAGCGCTTGGGCTGTAGGAGCCCCTCCAAAGTCTGTACACACCCCCAGTGAGCGGATGTACCTACTGAGTGCGAGTGCCGGTGATGAGTGATAGGGAGGCATGAGTGACAGTGAGGTTGCCCACAGGGCTGATACTGAGTGATGGTGAGGTGCTGAGGAAAATTGTTACGAGTGATGATTATGGCCCGAGGGGCAGTTTTATGATGATATTTTACTGAGTTTTGACTATGATTCACTTCATTTTTCAAATTGATAGTACTGAGAGTTTGCTGAGTCATATTGAAAACATACTTGTTTCAAAAGAATTTTATGGAAACTTGTTTTCGAACTTCTGTATACTGTATTGAGACTTGATGCTTACTGTTTTGTGGATGGGTGTTTTTGTGATATGTGTTCATATACTTTAAACTGTGATTTATTTTCATTACTAATGAGTTGGCGTACTCATCATTACTCCTTGCACCCTTGTGTGCAGATCCACGTACTGGTTCGGAGCAGTAGTCGTCCGAACTCATTGTCATCAGTGTTTGGGATTTCGAGGTAGCTGTCCAGCATTCGCAGCTTCTCCACTTCCCTTATTTATTTAGTACTTAGTATTTAATTCATAGACATTATTATGACATTAGCAGAGTTATTTTATTTCTTAGATGCTCGTGATCGGTTGACTCCAGTCTTTGTGGATTTGTTTAGACTGTTAGTTTATTATTGCGGCGTAAAGACTTAAAGAAATTATTTTATACTCTGTTTGCTGGTTATTATGGATTTTTTTGAAATATTATAATAGATCAAATGTTTAGTTATGTGATAGTTGGCTAGCCTAGTTCCATGATAGGCGCCATCACGACCTATTAGGATTTGGGGTCGTGACAAGTTGGTATCAGAGCTCTAGGTTACATAGGACTCAACGATCATGAGCAGGTTTAGTAGCGTCTTGCAGATCGGTACGGAGACATCTGTACTTATCTTTGAGCGGCTACGGAACTCTTAGGAATAATCTCATTTTCTTGAACTCTTTCGTGCCATTCTATTGGTTCTTGAAATCTAAACTACTATTGTTTCATTCTCTCACAGATGGTGAGGACACGCACTACCGATCAGGGTGACCAGACACCAGCCAAACCCACAAAGTGTCGAAGCTGTGGTGGAGTTAGGGGACCAGCCCGCGCAGCAGCCGGGACAATACAACAGGATACCCCTGTCATTCAGGATCAGGTTCCCGCCGAGGGTGCTCCAGCGCGAAGGGCTCAGGCACCGGCACTGCCTATTGTTATTCCGGGTCTTCAGGAGACCCTGGCTCAGATATTGATGGCGTATAGCAGTTTGGCCTAGGCAGTTGCTATGTTTACTACTGCCACTGCAGCTCAGGCTAGGGGAGGCGTTCAGACTCCATCTGCCCGGACACCTGAGCAGGCTGTATAGGGTATTCAGGCACCAGGGGTAGTCCAAGCCCTGTCGGTTTCCCCAGTTCAGGACTATGTGGTTCTAGCTATGCCCGAGGATAAGCAGCGTAGGCTGGAGAGGTTTAGTAGACTTCAGCCTCCGACTTTCAGCGGCACAGAGGGTGAGGATGCCCAAGGTTTTCTGGATAAATGCTACGGGATACTACGCACTGCGAGTATTTTGGAGACCAGCGGGGTCTCGTTTGCTACATTTCAATTTGCTGGTGCTGCTTTCACTTGGTGGGAGGAACTTGAGAGGCGTAGGCCGGTTGGTTCAACACCACTCACATGGCAGCGGTTCTCCATGATCTTTTTGGAGAAGTATGTCCCTCAGTCCCACAGAGAGGAGCAGTGCAGGCAATTTGAGCAGCTGCGCCAGGAAGAGTTGCCAATTACTCAGTACGAGATGAGGTTTTCCGAGTTGGCTAGACATGCTTCTGAGTTAGTCCCTACTGATAGGGAGAGGATCAAGAGATTTGTATATGGTCTCACGTATCAGCTTCGGATTTTGATGACCAGGGAGAGAGTGTCTGGAGCTACATTTGAGCAGGTAGTTGACATTGCTCAGGACATTGAGTCGGTTCGTAGGCAGGAGCGTGAGGAGAGGGAGGCCAAGAAGCCTCGGGGATCAGGTAGCTTCAGTGGTGCCCCTTCTAGACGACAGTTTCATCACGGTAGAGGTCGTCCATTTAGACCTCCACAACCAGCTCGCCTAGCTTACAATGGTCCATCTTCGGGGCAGGGTCCCCGCAGTTCTCATCAGGGACATTCATCTTTTAGTGCCCTTCCAACTCAGTATTCCTCCAAAGCATCATCATATCAGGGTTCTTCTATTCATGGTTCATCCGATGGTTATCATGGTGGCAAGGGTTCTCATCAGTGTCCATCTCCAGCTCCAGGTGGTTGTTTTGAGTGTGGAGAGTTCAGACATGGGTGGAGGCAGTGTCCTCGTCGTCCTGGTAGTTCATCTCAGTAGAGGGTTCAGCCCTCGACTTCAGCCCCACTCACATCACCACCTACCCAGGCAACCAAGGGTGGTGGTCAGGCAGCTAGAGGCCGCCCTAGAGGGGGAGGTCGAGCATGTGGAGGCCTGTCACGTATTTATGCACTTCCATCCAGGCCGAATGCTATGGCCTCTGATGCTGTGATCGCATGTATGGTCTCGGTCTGTTGGCGAGATGCTTTGGCTTTATTTGACCCTAATTCTACATGTTCTTATGTTTCTTCATATTTTGCCTATTTTCTGGATATGCCCCGTGAGTCTTTAGTTACCTATGTTCATGTGTGCACTCCGGTAGGCGATACTTTTGTTGTGGACCATATGCATCGGTCGTGTGTGATATCTATTGGGGGTCTAGAGACACGAGTGGACCTACTGTTACTCAGTATGGTCGATTTTGATGTGATTTTGGGCATGGATTGGTTATCCCCATGTCATGCTATTCTTGATTGTCATGCTAAGACCGTGACCCTAGCTATGCTCAGAGTTCCAAGAGTTCAGTGGAGAGGGTCCGTGATTTTCCGAATGTATTTCCTGCAGACCTTCCAGGCATGCCACCTGACAGGGATATTGATTTTGGTATTGACCTGGTGCCAGACACCCAACCTCTCTCTATTCCACCTTATCGCAATGGCACCAGCGGAGTCGAAAGAATTGAAGGAGCAACTTCAGGAACTCCTAGATAAGGGGTTCATTCAGCCTAGTGTGTCACCTTAGGGTGCACCGATGTTGTTTGTGAAAAAGAAAGATGGATCCATGCGCATGTGTATTGATTATAGACAGCTGAATAAGGTTACAGTGAAGAAGCGATATCCGTTGCCCCGTATTGATGACTTGTTTGACCAGCTTCAGGGAGCTAGAGTGTTCTCCAATATTCATTTGAGATCTTGGTATCATCAATTGATGATTCGGGATTCTGACATTCCGAAGACTGCTTTCAGGACTAGATATGGTCATTATGAGTTCTTGGTTATGTCATTTGGGCTGACCAATTCCCCAGGTGCGTTCATGCAATTGATGAACAACATGTTTCAGCCTTACCTTGATTCTTTCGTCATTGTGTTCATTGATGACATCCTGGTTTATTCTCGTAGCCAAGAAGAGCATGCTCAGCATTTGAGAGTTATGTTACAGTGGTTGAGGGAGGAGAAGCTTTATGCAAAATTCTCCAAGTGTGAGTTTTGGCTTGGTTCAATAGCTTTCTTGGGGCACGTGGTGTCTAGTGAGGGTATTCAAGTTGATCTGAAGAAGATAGAGGCGGTGCAGAGTTGGCCCAGACCGTCCTCAACTAGAGAGATTAGGAGTTTCCTTGGTTTGGCGGGATATTACCGTCGCTTTGTGGAAGGATTCTCTTCTATTACTTCGCCTTTTACCAGATTGACCTAGAAGAACGTTACATTCAGATGGTCTGATGAGGGTGAGGAGAGCTTTCAGAAGCTCAAGTCAGCATTGACCACAACTCTGGTACTAGTTTTGCCTACTGGTTCGGGTTCTTACATAATCTATTGTGATGCTTCTAGAATCGGTTTGGGAGCAATATTGATGCAGGACAGTAGGGTGGTTGCCTACGCGTCTAGACAGTTGAAGGTGCACGAGAAGAATTATGTAGTGCACGATCTTGAGTTAGCTGCCATTGTTCATGCCATGAATATTTGGCGGCATTATTTGTATGGAGTGCAATGTGAGATTTTCACTAATCATCGTAGTTTGCAGTATCTGTTGAGGCAGAAGGACTTGAATTTGCGTCTGAGGAGATGGTTAGAGCTTCTCAAGGATTATGACCTCAGTATTTTGTATCATCCGGGGAAGGCCAATTTAGTGGCCGATGCTTTGAGTCGCAGGGCCGAGAGTTTTGGGAGTCTAGCTTACCTTTCAACAGCAGAACAACCTTTAGCACTTGATGTTCAGGCTTTAGCGGCTCAGTTGGTGAGATTGGATTTGTCAGACCCTCCGCGGGTATTAGCTAGCATGGCTTCCCGGTCTTCTCTTTATGATCAGATTAGAGCTCGGCAGTATGATGATCCACATTTGTTAGTACTTCAGGACATGGTCCGTCGAGCTGATGCCAGGGATGTGACTATTGGTGATGACGGTGTTATGAGGATGCATGGCCGTATTTGCGTGCCCAATGTGGATGGGCTTCGAGAGTTGATATTAGTAGAGGTCCACAGCTCGCGGTATTCCATCAATCCGGGTGCCGTGAAGATGTATCAGGATCTGAGACAGTAGTATTGGTGGAGGCGGATGAAGAAAGATATTGTTGAGTATGTATCACGGTGCCTCAACTGCCAGCAGGTCAAGTATGAGCACCAGAGATCAGGAGGATTACTTTAGAGGTTATATATTTCGGAGTGGAAGTGGGAATAGATCACAATGGACTTCGTAGTTGGGCTTCAACAGACATCGAAAGGTTTTGATGCTATTTGGGTCATTGTGGATAGATTGACCAAGTCCGCACACTTTATTCTTGTTGATACTACTTATACTTAAGAGCGGTTAGCTTGTATGTACATCAGAGAGATTGTCCGATTGCATGGGGTTCAAGTTTCTATCATTTCTGACAGAGGTACTTAGTTCACATCCCAGTTTTGGAGGGCCATGCAGAGAGGGATGGGTACTCAGGTAGAATTGAGCACATCATTTCATCCTCAGACAGACGGGCAGTCGGAGAGGACTATTCATATTTTAGAGGATATGTTACGGGCCTGTGTGATTGATTTTGGGGGCTCATGGGATCAGTTTCTACTACTAGCGGAGTTTGCATATAATAATAACTACTAGTCCAGTATTCAGATGGCCCCGTACGAAGATTTATATGGTAGGAGGTGTAGATCTCCAGTTGGTTGGTTCGAGCCCGTTGAGGCTAGGCTATTGGGCACATATTTGATTCAGGATGCGTTAGAGAAGGTGAAGTTGATTCAGGAGCGACTTCGCACGGTGCAGTATAGGAAGAAGAGTTATGCAGACCGGAAGGTCCGGGATGTGTCTTTTATGGAAGGTGATAAGGTACTGCTGAAGGTATCACCCATGAAGGGTGTTATGAGGTTCGGAAAGAGGGGAAAGCTGAGTCCACGGTTTATCAGTCCTTTTGAGGTACTTTAGAAGGCTGGAGAGGTGGCTTATAGACTTGCTTTGCCACCCAGCCTATCGAGTGTTCATCCGGTATTGCATGTGTCGATGCTTAGGATATATGTTGGTGACCCGTCTCATGTGTTAGACTTCATTCACAGTCCAACTCAAGGGTGATATGTAATATGAGATAGATCCAGTAGCAATTTTGGATCGTCAAGTCAGAAATTTGAGGTCCAAGAATATAGCTTCAGTGAAGGTACAATGGAGAGGTCAGTCAGTGGAGGAGGAAACTTGGGAGACCGAGCGGGAGATGCAGAGCAGATATACTCACTTGTTTGAGACTCCAGGTATGTTTCTAGACCCGTTCGAGGACGAACGTTTGTTTAAGAGGGGGAGAATGTAACGACCCGGTCGGTCGTTACGTAGAACTTGCATTATAATTACTGTTATTGACTTGTCATTGGTTGGTTATACTATTTATGATGTGTTAGTGTTGGTAGGATCGGATTCAGAATGGTTGTAGTGAGAATTTAGTCACTTAGTCGTTAAGAATAGCCTTAAAGTGGGAGAAGTCAACTGAGAGCTGACTTATTGGTAAACGACCTCGTAATGGGATTTTATGGCTCGGATAGCTTCATTAGGTGATTTGGGACTTAGGAGTGTGTTCGGAATAATTTATTTGATGTCCGATGTAGAATTAGGCTTGAATTGGCGAAAGTTAATTTTTGGTGATTTTCGATTGGCAGTGGAAAATAGGCTATCGGGGTCGGAATGGAATTCCGAAAGTTGGAACATATTTGTAATGTCATTCTGGATATGTCTGCAAATTTCAGGTCAATCGGATGTGTTTTGGATAGTTTCGACATTGTTTGTGGATTTTAGAAATTTCAAAGTTCTTAGGCTTGAATCCGACGTGATTTTGGTGTTTTGATGTTATTTTTGGTGTTCCGAGAGTGAAACTAAGTTTTAATTATCATTTATGATGTGTTGGTAAATTTGGTTGGGGTCCCGAGGGGCTCGGGGATTGATTTTGGGGGCTAACGGGCACTTTTTGACTTAGAAAAATAGCAGTTTTGCTGGACTGGTTTTCTCCTATGCGATCGCCTTTGTGGGCCCGCGATCACGTGGGTGAGGGAAGTGAGAGTTGTGCGATCGCGTGGGCTCTTGTGTGAACGCATAAGGTGTGGGCGTGTGGGCTGCGCTGGGTGAGTTAAAGATGTGCGAACGAGGGGCCTGGGCCGCGATCGCGTGGGGGAGCATGGTCAGTGCTATGATATCGCGATGCTCCTCACGCGAACGCACTGAGTAAGTCCCAAATCTGGGCAGTGTATTTAAATAGCCCATCCGCGACCATAACCCACTTTTCCACCATTTTTTAACGGGAAGAAGCTTTTGAGGCGATTTTTAAGAAAGAAAATCATTGTTCTTCATTGAGGTAAGGATTTTGGACCCTAAAACTCGATTATATGTGATTAAGGATCAAATTATCATCGTTTAACTTATGAAAATCAATAGAAAAAGATGAAATTAGGGCTTGAGATTATGAGACCTTTAGGGGATGATTTGAGAGGTCAAACGAACTTTGATTTTAGAGTTCTTTATATGTATGGACTCGTGATATGATGAAGAACCTTTTGGTATAAAATTTGTTGAGTTCCGAGACGCGGGCTCGGGGGTCGGGTTTCGGCTAATTTCGAGTTTTGTGCTAAAATTGGTATTTTTCAATTGAAATTCATTCCCTTAGCATAATTTGATGAGAAAGATATGATCTTTATAGATTTGGAGCACTCGGAAGTTGATTCGAGAGGCAAGCGGGTTGCAGAGTAGCTTTTCGGGCTAGTTTGAGGTAAGTAATGTCTTTAAATCCTTTCCTGAGGGTATGAAACCCCGGACTTTACATCCTTTCATGGATTTGGAGTGAGTCACACAGTGGATGACGAGTGTGGGGAATGCACGAATTGGAAATTTATAAAATGTATCTTTTTAGGCAACTATTGAGTTACGAAACCGCTTTTAAAGCATATGGTATTACTATGTTTTGTTATACTTGAGCTGTAAGCCATGTTAGGGGCCTAGAGCCGATCGGTTTTAACCCCTTGAGGGCTATTTTACTGATATTCCTCACTTTGAAATTATGATTTTACACTCAATCTTTCTTGTGATATTGTTGACACTCTTATTTGATAATATTACTATTTCTTGAAATGAGATACTATTTTGGGTCGAGAAGCCCATTTTTTTATGGCCCGAATGGCATGATGAGAGTGTCTGGCTGAGTGAGGCCGAGGGCCAATATTGTGAGGATGTTATGATATGAGCGAGGCCGAGTGCCTGAGAGTCATTGATGCCATGATTTGGCTTGTTTATAGCGCTTGGACTGTAGGGGCCCCTCCGGAGTCTGTACACACCCCTAGTGAGCGTAGGTACCTACTGAGTGCGAGTGCCGAGTGATCAGTGATTGGGAGGCATGAGTGATAGTGAGGTTGCCTGCGGGGCTGATACTGAGTGATGGTGAGGTGTTGAGGGAACTTGTTTCGAGAGATGATTATGGCCCGAGGGGCAATTTTATGATGATATTTTACTGAGTTTTGACTATGATTCACTTCATTTTTTAAACTGATATTAGTGAGAGTATTACTGAGACATATTGAAAACATACATTTTTCAAAAGGATTTTATGGAAACTGATTTTCGAACTTATGTATATTGTATTGAGACTTGATGCTTTATTGTTTTGTGGATGGGTGTTTTTGTGATGTGTTCATATACTTTAGACTGTGATTTATTTTCATTACTACTGAGTTGGCGTACTCATCATTATTCCCTAACCCCCGTGTGCAGATCCAGGTACTGGTTCGGAGCAATAGTCGTCCGAGCTCGTTGTCATCAGCGTTTGGGATTTCGAGGTAGCTGTCCAGCGTCTGCAGCTTCTCCACTTCCCTTCTTCATTTAGTACTTAGTATTTGATTCATAGACATTATTATGACATTAGCAGAGTTAGTTTATTTCTTAGATGCTCGTGATCGGTTGACCCCAGTCTTGGGGGATTTGTTTAGACTGTTAGATTATTATTGCGGCGTAAAGACTTAAAGAAATTATTTTATACTCTGTTTTCTGGTTATTATGGATTCTTTTTTGAAATATTATAATAGATCAAATGTGTAGTTATGTGATGGTTGGCTAGCCTAGTTCTACGATATGCGCCATCACGACCTGTTAGGATTTGGGGTCGTGACACAAGGAGTGACTTACTTGGTGACTTTAGGTTGACAGGGAACGTCCTTAACTGATGCCCCTTGACACCACATCCATAACGTACATTGGTACCATAGTGACATACCCCCGAATGACATCTCCTACACTTCACGCAAGGGGGATGATACCTGATATTTACCCTTTTTGCATATATCATAAGCATCTTCCTTATCCTTCCTCCAGGCCTCCATGGTGGGAGTAACGATCTCTGTAATGGTTTGCAGTGTGGGCCTTTGGAATTGCCCAAGCCTAACACCCCTAACACGCTCGTTAGCATAATCACGACACGATGCCAAATGATCCTTCCTGCATATCGGGTAGACAAAGATGGGTGTACCCAACCTAGGGCATTTTTTATTCTTATGCCTCCTCTTTCCACAACCATAACATATTTCAAGAGTCATTTAACATGTCCCCAAATGGTGCTTCTTACAAAAATCGAACATTCCAGTTTATTGCTACCAACAACCCTATTCGTTTCTTAGGTGCTCCCACCACATGATCCGGTGGCGCGGTAACGTTAATAGGAACAGGGACACTTTCTCTAGTAACTAGTTCTTTCAATCATTCCTCATTGATTTGAACTCGTGGATTACTCATCTAGACAATGAGACATGATGAGGAAATTTCTATCTGGAGCTCTATCGCACGATCTAGAGTATCAAAGAAGGGTGATATTCCTAAGTCCAAGTAGCCTCCTAATTATAGATGTGGGCGACAACACACCGATAAGAAGGACTTTACTAGACACAGCTCCGGGACATCCTAGGATACTTGAAAACCTTATGCTCTGATACCAAGCTTGTCACACCCCGACCTCGAAGAGCTCGACCGGCGCTCAACCGAGATAACCTGGCTGAGCAAGCCTGCAAGATTTCCTTCTACCCAACTTACTAATAAATAAAGAGAAGATAAATTTTATTAATTAACACCAAGAGGATTCATGAACAACACTAATTCCATTACAATTAGTTGCTTCATTTTATAGTCTCAAAACACATACATATTCATAGTTGAAGTGATACAAGTGATTCAAATACAACTCGACTAGTTTAACTTTCCCAACACCCATATACAACTCACACTGTGTCTATGGAGCCTCTATGGATCCAAGGAATACTATGATAATGCCGGCAACAAGGTTCCATGTATACCTAAAAAATATAATGCATGTGGGACAAAAGATACATGACCCCGAATGAAGTGGGGCTCACCAAATATGCTGAGAAGAGGGTGCAACGCTATCACTGATCAAAAACCATCTGCACCCATTAAAGATGCAGTGCCTCTAGCAAAAGGGACGTTAGTACATGTGGAATAATACTAGCATGTATAGATAAATGTCCACTTTTGAAATAGAATGCCAATATAAGAAGGGTAAAATATGGAAACAACAAGTAACAATCAACAATATCCAAATGCTAAGTTTATAACATAACAATTTTCAAAATACAGATATAATATATATTTTTGGTTGGGAGATAATTAGTACCGATATAGATATACCACCGTGTATTTTTCATGGAGTCCGATCACGACCCAATTGGCTAGGTTTTCTTTCCCAACAAATCAACCACAATCAAAATCACAATTTCAATCTCAATTTCTAGCACAATCACCACCATGTGTGCGACATGGAATTCGATCACGACCCGGCCAGCTAGGCCGTCTCACCACAGTGCTGTGTGAATCGACATCACCCTTTTATAGCAATGATCTCATCTCAATAAAGGAAAATATTCTCATCACATCAATCTCATCCCAAATGGGGGAACAATCACAATGCACCCTACACCAGCACGTGTTGTTTCGGGGTTAGGTCATTCCAACCTACCCTTCCTCGCTGACTAACGATACTCCCAAATAAAAATTTTGTTTTGAACACAAGGGAAACAAAGTACAAATATATTTTATATTCACCTCATTAACATACACACTATATATTGCTTCATTTGTACTTTCAACCATTCACAATATCATTATTTCATTGGCTCTCTTGTCCATACTTGTGGTTCTTCATTCATGACACGTTGGCCGTATTTCATATTCCATATTTTTCATTTATTGGCTTTCCATGATCATCATCACAAACATCAACATATAGAATATTTTTGAAATCATTATTTTTAGTTCATCAGTAGTGGAGGCTTTAAACACAATAGATCCCTTTGCAAAGCACGGAGCACAGTGACTTGCAATCACAACACAAGTTAAAAATCATAAACGAGTAATATACCGTATCCTTTTGAAATACTTCTTCACAAAAGGAAACAAAATTTCAACTCTTGAGTATGTAAGAGCTCAAATCACATTGGAAATATCTATAAAGGAGATCATGGTGAATCACAATTTAAACACGACTTCAAATCAAATGCACTAGTTAAAACAACCATGGCCATGTTTTATACTTCACTCTTGGTTCCTTCACTTTAAAACATATTTATAGATCATCATCAATAAGAGCATTTGGAATCAAGGCCTTAAGCATAAATATGAACAATAGGGGTCTTAGGCGCATTGATTTTTCTTTCACAGTTGGGCATAACAACTTGCAATTTAAACGTGTTTTGAAACCATACTATCTCGACATATTGGTCACACTAGGATACATTCCCGACGAAGAACACAAGATGATAGGAGAATTTGGTGCACATTTTTAGTCTATATCTTTTAAAACAAGCTTATTCGGAATAGGCATACATATACGAAATAACTTAGAACATGGGAATTAGGAACTTGGGCCAACCATACTTGAAACTTAGGGGAACCTCATGGAATTCTATTTCAAGAAAGAAGTTTAGCCAACTTACCTCAAACTCGCCCCTTAGTGAAATCACAATGAGCCACTACAATAAGAAACTTCAATTTACAATAACAACATTCAATGGAACCAATATTAGTAGCAATTTCCACAATTTAGGTCATCTAGGAACTTTATCAAACACCTAGTAGGCATAAATCTCTACAACTCTTAACCATGGATTTATTCATCCAAATACCACCATTTTTACAAACACTATATCCCAATATCATCCTTAAATAGTTTATAAATTCCAACTCACATGCATGTCCAACCATTCACACCCAACCAACAAATTCCACCGGATAACTACCCTCAATCTCTACAATAGATATGAACTTAAATTGGGAACGTATATCTTTCAATCACTATCCCATAAGTTCCAATACCTAATTCACACCTACATACTCATAATACATCCATGCATGTATGTTTAGGGTTGAAGAATTACCTTCTGGGAGAAATCTTGCAAAAGCCTTCTTTGAGTTCTTGAAGAAATTTCCTGAAAACCTAGGCATTTTGTGTGTAGATTTCATCAATACTAGTGTCGAAATGATGGGATTTCACACCAAGATAACGAGGATTTATTACCTTGAAGAAGATAGGAGTTTGGGGTCTTGAGAGAGTGGGGAAGACCTCCAAAACCCGTCCAAGTGAAGTGGGGGAAATGAACTCCCAATGTGAGTACTTAAAAAAAAGAAGCTTCAGGTGGGAGTAGCGTGCCAACTCCAGCGCCGAATGCCTATATTTCACTGATTTTCAAAGCTTATAAGAGGGATGGCATGCCACAAACTGCGTGTTGCACTGTCTCTAGCATGCTCCCAGCTGTTTTCTTTTCCATTTCTTACTTCTCCATTCACCCTCAATTGATACCTTGCTATGATATAGACACAAATTGACTTTCAATCCTTCATATAAGTATGAAAACATGTTTACATAATAACATCCTCATCCATGGCCATCGCGGCACGCAAAACAAAAAGTGGATATCTCACGATGCACTATAAGTCCCTAAATTTCTCGAAAATATTGAGTGTCTTAAAACCACGTAGAATCAAAATCCATTGAGAATTTTTTTTTTATTGAGAGACTTATACTTTCCCAAATCCAAGGGGTGCACGACTTAGGACATCCTATTCCAACTAACATTTCCCACTTCTCCAACCAAAACCGTTTTTCACTTTTAAACTTCATTAACATGCTCCAAAAAACTTCCCCCATAAATCTCCATGGCCAAATTATATAGTTCCAATCTGTAGGTATCCATCGGAACTCAAAAATGTCATCTCCATTCATCATAGGAGCTCTTAAAGTCTTAAACCATTAGGAAATTTTACAGGGCCTCACAAATTTAGATAAGACTTTATAGAGAATATTCCTATGAATATTCTCTGGATCTGTACTATTAGAGTTTTTAGGCATATGTTCCCCTATAAATAGAAAGAGCCAGAGTGATGAGGGATATGAGATATTCAATTGTAAAAGAACACATTTACTTTCTCTGTAGAACCTTCCTTTATTGCTCATATACAAAATATACCTTTCTCTTAAGATTCTTGCCCAACGTTTCTACAGGATCCAAGAAAAACCCATATATTCAAAGGCTCATCAATCATTCATCATTGTCAGAAAAAATATCCACAGATCTCACCCTTTGCGGGTAACTCACATTTTCTTATTTACTTAAATGCCATTCATTATTATTTATTATCATTTAATGGTAGCCCCTTCCTTTTCAGGTCATTGAATATTACTATTGTTATGAACATTTATTACTACCCAGATAACATACGTATTATCTAACTTCAAAATTAGTTAATATATCTTTCAAACTATAACGATCTGGCTGGTTGGTTTGTGTATTATAGCCCCCTTTTCCTATTTATTGCTTATTCTATGTTCGTTTTTTATTATGTGACTTGTCAGGGCGGTTGGTTTCTTTTCGGGGTTATTTCAGAATGAATTGGGGTACATAGTCCTAAGGTTGGAAGTGTAAGTTGAAAGAGTTGATTATATATTGACTTGTATATAAATGACTCCGAAATGAAGTTTTGATGGTTCCGATAGCTCTGTATCATAATTTTCGACTTAGGAGTGTGTTCGGATATCGATTTGGAGGTCAGTAGGTGATTTTGGCTTAAATTGGCGTAAGTTCAAAAAGTTGAAGTTTGGAGAGTTGAGAGGTTTGACCAAGAGTTGACTTTGTGGTTAGTGGACTAGGATTTTGGTTTCGGAATTTAGAATAGGCCCGTTGTATCATTTATGACTGGTGTGCAAAATTTGAGGCCCGTCAGAGTTGATTTGGTGTGTTTAGTCATTTGTTTTAGACGTTGGAAGTTAAATAGTTCATTATGCTTGAATTGGGGTATGATTCGTATTTTTGATGTTGTTTGATGTGATTTGAGGGTTCGACTAAGTTTGTATGATATTCTAGGACTTGTTGGTATGTTCAGACGGGGTCCTGTGGGCCCCGGGTGTGTTTCAGATTGAGTTTGGAGTAAATGTTCTGGGGTGTTATTATGCCAGTGACCAGGCCGGACGGATTGTGTTGTTATGCCTGTGACCACGACGGGCATATTATACTGTTATGCCTATGACAATGCCGGGCGAATTATGATATTGAGCATGTGATAATGTCGGGTTGGAAGCACGTTGATTTGGCCGTGCTTGCGTGTGGATATGGATCCACTCCCATAGGCTTACCCGCTCATGTTTCTCTCTTGATAGTGTACACGCGATTACTGAGAATACTAATCAGTGGTTAGGAACGGATATGGAAAATTGGAGAGAATCTAGCCACTGTTCTGTTGGATTTTGCATTTCATCTTTACTTGCAATTTCCTTGATCATTTATCTGATTTAACTGCATATCACCTTTATATGTGATGTTATTGTCTGAACAGAGTATTTGAGATATTCTACACATACACACATGGGTGTTTTTGTTCTAAACTTTATTATTTAATTTTAATATTATTTTGTATCTATTTAAAGGATGAAACTACACAGTTGGTAGCTAGTATTATTAATAATTTGTTCTTCTCTTACCTTGTCGTGCTTATTTACGATACTTTTTTAGGACATTGGGTTGGTTGTCCTCATGCTACACTCTGCACTTAATAGTGCAAATCCAGGTGTGGGGACCAGTGATCAGTAATAGGCTTGCTTGTTGGGCTATCTACTAGAGGCGAGGTAGAGTTGCATCTTTGGTCTCAATTTGACTTGTCTTTTCTTTACTGTTGTTACCGTTCATACAATGTATATATTGTTCAGTTTTAGACTTGTATTCCATTGTATAAGCTCATGACTCCATACGTACCAGTTTCGGGGGGGTTACTTTGTATTAGCAGTTTTTATTGTATTGAAACAACATGTTTATGCTATTTCTATGAATTTCTTTATTCTGTTACCTTCGCTATTATGTTTCGGCTTTGCCTAGACGTTGTGTTAGGCGCCATCACGAAGGATTGGGATTTTGGGTCGTGACATGGATATTAATATTAACAAAGATTGACTTTATTTTATTAAATCTAATTGTCTAATATTGCTGTTTGAACGACTCATTTTCTCTCGACGCACGATTAAGCGTGCATGCTATCCTCTGCTGATCGGAAATGGGGAGAGGATGAACAAAGAAGTTTGTAACAAAGGTTCGGTTAGCTAAATTCATAGCATCAGGTAGTAGAAGTGGAAATCTAGGGAGGAATTGTGGAATTGATTCACAATTAGGAACCCTAAGTTGCGACAAAGGAACACCAGTGATTTCGCCCAATTTTGTAGGATCGAGCAGCATGCAGATGAAACTAACACAGGATCTGGGAATTTTGAGTCCTAACGCAAGGAATTCTACACCTCAATCAGTTGCCGTGAAGACTGGTATGGGAACTTTAGAAGAAACCACTGTTCCATGAATGAAAATAGTGAATAATCAGAAGGAGAAGAGTACAATAGTGGAAAGCGCAACAAATTCAAAGAATACAGATACTACGAGTAGGACAAAGCACATGAAGGAGCAACAAGGACAGAATCAGACTACAACAAAGGCAATAGATCAAGATATAACAAAAACAATGTTTGGGAAAACTGAGAGAAATTGAGCAAATCTATTCACTAGTAATAGAATGGCTGCAAGAGGAATGGATCTAGTATTCATAACACGTACCATTCATAATAGTGTATGTTATTGGAGATTCACCTTCAATAGGATCCATGGAGAGATTCATAGTTACGCAATGGAACTTTGCTACTAAACCAACAGTTTTCTATCACAATGAAGGTTATTTTGTTATACTATTCAATAGCATGGATGATAAGAATGCAGTGTTGTATTCAGGGCCATATACCATGGGAACAAAGCCATTAATTCTGAAGGATTGGTCCACAGATTTCAATTTGTATAATGAAGTTCTAAAGACTATTCCACTATGGGTGAGCTTTCCTAACCTTCCTTTGAATTGCTAGGGAAGGATGACTTTAAGCAGAATTGCTAGTGGATTGGGATGTCCTATATATGCTGATGAATGCACAAGTAATTCATCTAGGATCTCTTATGCCCTAGTACTTATTGAAATGGATATTAGTAAAGAGTTACCCAAATGTATAAATATACAAGATCCTGCAAGAAAGGAGTTTGAGCAATTGATGGAATATGATTGGGTGCCACAATATTGTAAAAAAATGCTTGATGGTGGGACATGATTGTGATGGAGAGAAAGGAAGAGTTGGGGCAGATGGAAAGAATTTACAAGGTGAGAAGCAACAACAAAAACCAGTAATGCCTAAACAACAAGGAAGGAATTATACTGTAAATGGAAATATGCAGCAGCCAAAGAAACCAACAGCTCAATGGGTGGCGGTAGGACCAATAAAGCAAGCATAAAAAGAAACAGGCAAGCAAATAGTTCAAGTGTAGAAGATTGATCTACAGGAGTCAAATGATGAGCAGCAAGTATGGACAAAAGCAAAAGGTAGAGGAGGAATGACAAGACCAATACAACAAGTTCTCACTGCTAACAATGGTTTCTCTCCATCAAGAGAGGAAGCAAGTGAAGGAAATCCAAGATGGGCAGATGAAGACAATGCTGGAAGTAGTATGGGAGAATTTGAAGGGAAAGCACCGCCCAATCCAAAATCTATATGAAGATAGCTACATGGAATGTGAGGGGTTTCAATAAGGTACATAAGCAAACGGAGATGAAAATTTTCTTGAAAAATAAAAAAATTAGTCTTATAGCAATAGTAGAACATAGAGTGCAGGATAATAAAGAAAGGGAGATTATTAACAAATGTGCACCAGGATAGAGTTGGTGCTCAAATAGATCAGCTGATGAGAAAGGGAGAATATGGATTCTTTGGGATCCAAATAGGATTCAGTTTACTTTGATTCAGACACATACTCAGTACATCCATGGCATAGTTCAAAATAGCAATTCTAGCAAGCAATTTTCTTTTACAGCTATCTATGGATTGCATACTATTGCACATACGTGTGACATATGGGAAGCATTAAGAAGGATAGACTCTCAGATGACTAATTCCTGGTTAATCATGGGAGATTTTAATGCAGTAATGGATATAAAAGACATGGTAAATGGTACAGTAGTGCAGCAAAATGAGATCAAGGACTTTAGATCTCTGATGGAGGATTGCATGATGAATGAACTTAGTACTGTGGGTAGATCTTATACATGGACAAACATCCATGTCTATAGCAGAATTGACAGAGCCATTGTTAATGCACACTGGATGATGAACATGCCACCAATGCAAGTTAATGTGATGGATCCTCAGTTTTCTGATCACTCCCCATTATGTATAGAGCTAGAATAATAAATGGAACATAAAGGGAGGACTTTCAAGTTTTTCAACTGTCTTGCTGATCATCCAGATTTTGAAAGTATAATTAGAGACAGATGGGACAAGGATAACAGAAGTATGAAAGATATCTGGTACAATCTGAAGAATGTCAAAGTAGCTCTTAAGAGTCTGAATAAGAAGGAGTTTGCCAATACAACAAACAAGGTGCAACAATTAAGGGAAGCTTTAGCTAACATACAAGCATAGACGAGAACCACTACAACAACTGAAGATATGTTTGAAACAGAGAGAAACACAAAGCATCAATTGGAGAAGTGGAGCATATAGAAGAGAGCATTTACAGACAAAGATCTAGAATTGAATGGCTCCAACTGGGAGATTATATACAGCCTTTTTCTCTGCAAGCATGAAAGGGAGAGTAGCATAGAATCAGCTCGAATTCATAATAATTGAAGATGGAAGATTGATCAACACTCCAGAAGGTATTGAGCAAGAAGTAGTGGGGTTTTACAGAGGATTGTTAGGAAGATCAACTAACAACATACCTGCTATTAATCCTAGCATAATAAGGAAATGACCAGGTCTTACAAGGTCTCAGCAAATACAACTTATTGCCCTTTTCACTAATGAAGATGTGTTGAAAGCACTGTAGGGGATAAGAGATTTTAAGGCACCAGGCGGGGATGGGTTTAATGCATATTTTTACAAAAAGACTTGGCACATAGTTGGTGAGAATATTACACAGGCTGGTTTGAAGATCTTTGATGAAGGGTTAATGTACAAGCCAATAAACAGTACAACAGTTACTTTGATCCCTAAAGTGAAGAATCCCTCTTATGTAAAGCAGTTCAAGCCAATATCATGTTGTACTATTATATACAAGATTATCTCCAAAATGCTCACAAGCAGGCTACAACCAGTAATGGGATCCCTAGTAGATATAAGTCAAGCAGTATTTGTACCAGGTAGAGTTTTGAGTGATAATATTCTATTGGGGCATGAGCTTGTTAAAGGTTATGGGAGAAAAGGTCTGTCACCGAGATGTATGGTCAAGATTGATATGCAAAAATTGTATGATTCTATAAAATGGAGTTTCCTTGAACAAGTTCTCATAGAAATGAATATTCCAGAATAGTTTCTTTCATAGATCATGGCTCGTGACACTACAGCTTCCTATGCTATTGTTGTAAATGGAAAGCCAACAAGTCCTTTTGATGCAAGAAGAGGAGTTAGACAAAGAGACCCATTGTCACCATATCTCTTTGTTCTAACCATGGAGTACCTCACCAGAAATTTAAATACTCTCAAGGAGATGCCTGATTTCAATTACCATCCCAGGTGTGACAATCTGAACATTGTTCAACTCAGTTTTGCAGATGACTTGCTGTTGTTCTGTAGGGGTGATGTGATATCCATTCAGCTGCCATATGAGTGTTTTGATCAATTTTCTAGAGCCTCAGGTCTGATTGCAAACCAAGACAAAAGCTCTATCTACTTTGGAGGGGTCTCAGAGGAAATTCAACAACAAATCATCCAATGCTTAGGTTTCTCTACAGGCTCTCTACCGTTCAGGTATTTAGGGGTTCCATTGAGTACTAAGAGGATATTTATAACTCAATGCCAACCTCTACTGGACAAGATGTTAGGCAGAATCAAGCACTAGACAACAAAATTCCTATCATATGCAAGAAGGTTACAAATGATCAAGAGTGTATTGTTTGCTATTAAATCATTTTGGTCACAAATCTTTCCCCTGCCTAAGGAGATCATTCAAGGAATTGAGACAGTTTGTAAAAGGTTTCTATGGACAGGTGAAGTAGAGAGCAGGGCGAAAGCTTTAGTAGCTTGGAAACAACTGTATTGGACAAAATCTGCAGGTGGTTTGAACATAACAGATATCTTAATATGGAACAGAGCTTCTCTACTCAAGCATTTATGGAATCTAAACAAGGAGAAGGATCGCTTGTGGATACAGTGGATCCACACATACTATATCAAACACCAGGTAGTATGGAATGTGAATGTTAAGTAAGCTTCTTGGCTCACTTAGAAAATCTTAGGTGCTGCTAAATACTTGACTGAGGTAAATATAAGAGTGGAAGATGTGATGAATATGAAGGATTATTCCATCAGATTCATATACGATAAACTCAGAGGTGAGCTACCTAAAGTTGAGTGGAAGAGATTAATTTGTAATAACATCAGTAGCCCAAAGTGGATTTTCATCTTGTACTTGGCGATTCTTGGAAGATTATACACGAGGGACATATTACTTGGTTGGGTATAGCAGTCAGTTCAGATTCCTCGTTATGTGGAAGAGTAACAGAGAGTCATGATCATCTTTTCTTTAAATCCAACTATTCAGCAACAATATGGAGGAAATTACTACAATGGCTGGGGATAAAAATGGATGTGCAGGGGTGGAATGAAGAGATCCAATGGGTTGCAAGGCATGCAGCAGGCAAGCAGCAAATATCCACAATATATAGAACTCTTCTAGCGTGCACTGTGTACTAAATTTGGAAAGAAAGAAACTGGAGAACGTTTCGTGGGACACAAAGGAGATGCAAGGAGTTGACCAGATTGATAGTTCAAAAGGTGCATTGTCGAGGAAATTTGAATTCTAAATAGTTAGGAAATTACAGGATTTCAATTTTTACCCATAGATGCTATAACTGAGTAATCACGTAGTAGTGAGGCACTAGATTGGGGTTGCACGTCCAAATCTGAGTGAGTATTTGATAGGGTTGTTACTGTACTTGTAAATATTTCCCTAGTAATAATAAAAAAATCTAATTGTCTAAATCCAGATCTAAATTTTGGGTCAAATAGTTTGGCGTCGTCTTTGGAGATTTCTTAGCTAATCTTTTAGTTTCCATTATATCTGCAACTCACATGATTCGCTAACCTAACAAACTACATTGTTTTTGTCCTTCTCTGCACGTATAGAAATTTACATGGCAGGTAACCAAGGAAACGGAACTAAGGTGACATGTGACATCCCCGGCAACCTCATGAATGCTATCAACGAGAGCTAATAGATGTTGGGCGATGATGTTACACCCACTGCCTCCCCCAGGCGCGAGAGGTAGCCTCCCCTATTGTAGCACAATGAAACCAAATAAAAAAGGGGCTCCCGCATCTACAGGCCACGAAAAATCTCCTCGAAGTGCGATTGAGTGATACCTTAGTAAGCTTGATCAATAAAAAAACTCCATGAAGGACCATAGAAACCCCGAGAACTTACACAATACATCGAGGAGACGAACATGGCGATCTACCGGACCCTCCAACACCAGGTATAACTTACAATGTTTCTGACAGTGCACCTTACGGCGTCATCGCCATTGTTTTGAAGAGAATCTAAGAAATGGAGAATGAGAACAAAAGGCTCAGAGACCAAATGAAATAACACCAAGAACGATCCGACAAGATATCGGACACCCCTAAGCTACTAATGAAGAGGGATGCCAGGAGGTTCGTGGAGAAGTCATATAGCAAGGAAGCAGCCTCGCATGTCATACCAAAGACCTTCAAATTCCACCATATCTCAGGATATACGATGGCACAACCGACCCCGAAGACACATGACTTAATATGTCACCGCAGTAAAGGACAACGACCTCACCAAGGAACATATGTCCTCTACTTTGCTGAAGAAATTAGGCAAAACCCTCACTGGAGGGGCATTGATATTATTTAGCGCTACCAGCTCGCTCCATAGAAACCTTCAAAAAAATGGCTGATAAGTTCGTGACGGCGCATGCCAGGGACAAAAAAGCCCAAACAAGAGTGAACGACATATTTTCCATCAAGCAACCCATAACAGAGGGACTAAGGGACTTCCTCGCCCGATTTAACAGGGTAAGGATGACCTAACCAAATGTATGCAAAGAGATGGCCGTCACATCCTTTCAGAAAGGGATGAGTAGAGAAGGTTCAAAAGCGACCAGAAAGTTGCTGAGCGACCAGAAAGTTGCTGATCCGACACAAAAAAAAAAAAAGAATGCATCGCCCTAAGGCAAGAGGTAGTGAAGATGTTGCAGCAAGGGCACCTCAAAGAGCTGGTGCGCGACAAAGGAAGGAGCACCTTCGCTAGGGGCGAGAACGTCAAGGCCTACTAAAGCCTCTCTCACCGGCCCCTACCATCAATATGATTATTGGTGGTAATGACAATGCCTCCATAAACGAGATTAAGTTCACTGCCACTCACATGAACAAAATATCGATGACCCACGAACGGTGTGACGGACTCGAAAAACGTATCATCTTTAGCGAGTTAGATGCCAACGGTTTGACTTTCTCTCACAACGATGATCTTGTCATTACTTTACGAATTTTAGATACTGATGTTAATGTATCATGGTAGATGATAACATCGGAGCTTGCATTATCCATCCTCGAGTCCTCACCCAGAAGAGACTCGAGGACAAGATAGTGCCACGCTGCATCACACTAATAAGTTTTAACAATGCAGTTGAATGGGCATCGGAATAAGTTACACTCCTCATCATAACTGGCGGCATAACTCTGGAGACAACGTTCCACATAATGAACTAGGCTAACGAAATATAAGGCCATAGTCGGATGACCATGTATACATCCCATGAGAGCCATCCCTTCCAGCCTATACCAAGTGATAAAGTTCCCAACACTTTGGAGAATATTCATCATACGAGTGGAGCAATGCATGTCCCAGGAATGCTGCCGCATCGCCATAGATGGCTCGACAACCCAACAAAGGAAAGACAAGAAAAAAAAAATTAGCAATCAACATGGCCGAGGTCGACACAAGAAGAGACCAGGGACATCATTATAGACCCTAAACAATCAAAGCTGCGGGATCAAATATAGAGGACCTCGACCCCGTTCAATTAGATCCCTGCGACCCCAACAAAAAGCCCTACATCCGCTGCAAACTTCGAGAACCGGGTAAATTTAGCAAGTTCTTAATAACTAACTGATGAATATAAAATATTCATATATTATATACTTAAAAATATACTATTTTAAATAAATTATTCATATAATATTTTGATTCTCTGTATTTTATAACAATGTTTGCAGGAGATAAGAATACTATTAATAAAGCAGGGAAATGAATGAAACGAGAAGGTTGTAACATATTCACTTCACAATGCAAGAAGGTTACAACACATCTTCTTCAAGATGTTCCTCACTATGTGTCTTTTTCAGTTAAGATCACAACATTTCAAGAAGAAATGCACTTCTATAAGTAGAAGGCAACTCTCTGTGTAGTGGGCATCGAGGAAAAAGGAACGAAAGAGCCACTTTAATTTCTAAAGTTTTGGTCTCTTAATATTTCTTGTTCTTTTTTTCTTTACTTCTTGTAATTTTCATATTTCCCGGTAGTGTTGGCAATATAGGCCATATTATAGAAGTCCTTTGTTTTCCAAATACTCGATAATGGAGTAGTGTCTTTTTGTTGGGATAGTTGATGAAGCTTGATATATATATTTATAATAGTTTTCTCAATCTTATTAGATACTTGGCCTGAGATTCTCTAGCTTACTTTTATATTGTGTTGGGAAGTTGGATTTTAATTAGTTACATCTATATATTAATTTCTAAAGTTACTTGTATTGATTTATAACTCTCACGAAGCAAAATTGATACAATTGACTAGTGTGAATCAGTAGATAGAGGGTAATTTCCAGTAATCTAGCATTCCAAATCATGATTTTTGCTTACTTCTATTTTAATTCTCACGAATGAATTGTTATAAGAAATATTATTGATTTCTCCCTAAAGATAATCTCAAGAGGCATTTACTACTTCTTGGCACAATTCAAGGAAGACATATATTTCGGTCTTATCGTCACCAGTCGTATGTCAGTTAATAACTTAACCTCAAGAAGTATTACTAATTGTTCAATTTCTAGTGAGCAAAGCATAATTGTATTAGCAATAAACAATTATTTAATAGTGAAATATATGTAGAAATTGAGATTTCATTATTATGAAAATATCGTCAAGTGAATTCAATTATTCTCAACACTTTTTAAATATAAATTTTCCAGAAGGTATTTTTGTTTAAGTAATTTACAAATTCAAAATCCTACGCTCTTTTAATCAATTCGGTTCTCTCAAATAGTAGGTAAAACATTACAAGTTTGTAGCATAGATTTTCATTCTCTGTGGGATGATATCTTAAAATATACTAGAATTTGACGGAGAACGAGTGAAAATTTTCTATGCTCTAAGTGCTCGTCAAATTTTTGGCGTTGTTGCCGGGGATTGACATACATTTACTTCAAATTAAATATTTTATTACTAATTTGAGAATTTATTATTATATGTTTTATCTTTATTTTTGTTACTATTATCATCACCTACTAAATAATACTATAACTATTAAACTATTATATGCATTCTAACGTTTTTTTTCTTAGTTATATAAAAGTTTTTTTTTTCTCTTTCTTTCTCATTGTTGTAACTATTACCTACTGTTTCTATCATTAATGTGTGTAGCTTTAATTAGTGTATATCTATAACTCTTGTACTATTGTCAGCAACTTCACGTCATAGTACTTTCATCACTGTACCGTACTATTTGTACCAACTATCTTTTCCTTTACTATTGATATTTATTATCAAGTGTACTAATCACTGCCACTATTTTCTTTTAGTGCTACTATTATTTCAGGAATTAAGTTAAATTATCTTTAAGAGAAAGAGCTATAATTTTTTTTACTTTAAAAAATTTCACTTAGTTTATGACCCACTCTTTTACAAAACAGTTGGCACGTTACGATGTTGAGATTGAAATATCTCTTTGATTGCGTAGGAAAAAACAAACATCATCTTCTCATAGCGTAGCTTGTGAAGGAATGGAAAATCGGGGAGTAGAAGATATCAATCCACCCGAAGTACCACCACCAGTCCATTTAGAAGATCAGTTTGATGAAGTGGCACCAATATCGGCAAACAGAATCCTAAGGGATTATGCTAGGCTCGACCACTTCAACTATGAATCTAGTGCCAGAAGACTCACAGTAGCAGCCAACAACTTTGAAATACCTAATTGGTTCAAGTGAAGATCTACACAGTCATTTAATTGATTTTCTTGAACTTGTTTGAAACTGCTAAGTATAATGGAGTTCCTCGTGAAGCAATCATGTTAAGGGTATTTTCTTTTTTCTTTAAAAGGAGATGCCAAGACTTGGTTGCGAAGTTTACCTCAAAAGTCAATTACCACATGGGACCAGATGACTCAAAAGTTTTTGAATAAATATTTTTCTCTTGCTAAAACAATAATGTTAAGGCAAGACATATCTAATTTATTACAGACTGATACTGAGTCAGTTTATCAAGCTTGGGAAATATTAAAAGCAATGTGAAGAAAATGCCCGCACCATAATATTCATGAAGACATGCAATTCTAAATTTTTTATCATGAGTTATAACCCTCTTCTAGAAATATGATTGATACAACTGGATGAGTTTCTGTGATAGGAAAAACCACAAAAGAAGCATTGCAGTTATTGAATGAAATTTCTGAATATGCGTGGTCAGTTGAGCGTGTAATTGTCAAAAGTTCACTATGGTAAATTAAGTTGATGCTTTAAACACACTAACACAACATATTGTTTCTTTGGATAAAAAAATTGGAATCTTTTCAGGTGAATAGAAAACAAGTACACCAATCTGAGGCTTGTGATATGTGTGGAGGAAACCATCTGAATCATGAATACCAAGAAATCAATCAAAATGATGAACATGTCAATGCAATCGGTTACAAATAGTACCCCATTGAAAGTCTAATGGCACATAAACATCCAAGATTTAATGGAGCAATACAAATGGTGCTAAGAACTCTCAGAGCTTTTAGAAACCACAGGTACAAGGTCCAACTGGTTACCAAAATCAAAACCATGGGCAACCAAATTTCAGACCTTATCAGCAAGCAGCTCTATATTAGCAAAGGCTTCAACAAGCATATCCAAGTCTTGATGACCTTTTGTACAAATACATTAAGGTCACTGATGAAAAAATGGAAAGCCAAAATTTAGCCCTTAAAAATTTGAAAATCCAGCTAAGCCAATTGGAAACTCTTGTGTCAGAAAACATTTAAGGCCTTTTACCGAGCAATACGGAGAAAAACCCAAAGGAACACCTTAAGTCCATCACCTTACGATCAGGTAAGGATCTTGATGAACCCAATATGGTCTGACAAGAACAAAACCAATCATAACAAGAAGTAAACAAGAGTAAGAATGTTGAAATACCCTTTGAGCTATTAGAAGATAAAGAAGTCAAGAAAAAAGAAGAGAAGAATATTGAAAAATGACTCCTTTCCCTGTGACAATCCTATTTCCACAAAAAATTGAAAAGAGAAAAGCTTGATAATCAATTTGCACACCACTTGTCTGTCGTTTCAAGCTTCCAAAACAAGTAATAAAATATGTTGTCGGTTCAGAAGCTCGAAGTTCATCTCATACTTTGACAGGGGAGAAGAAAAAGAATTCCTTCTTTTAAAAGTAAACCCCACTAAACTAGACTTGAACGCTTGACATGATTAGTAGAGGCAAGCATATAGTTTTTAGAGATTTTAAAATAGATTCACATTAATATTCCTTTTACCGATGCTTTGTTGCAAATGCCTTCTTACACCAAATTCCCGAAAGAAGTTTTGTCAAGAAAAAGGAAATTGGAAGAAGTTTCTGTGGTAATTCTAACGGAAAATTGTAGTGCTATACTTCAAAATAAGCTACCGCAAAAACTTAGTGACCTAGGAGGTTTTACTATTCCATGCACTTTGGGAGGAGTGTATTTTGAAAAAGCACTCTGCGATTCTGGAGCTTCAATAAACTTGATGCCATTTTCTTTTTTTAGAAATTTAAATATTGGTTAGTTGAAAGATATATGTGTCTCTCTTTACTTTGCAGATCAGAGTACTAAGAAACCAAAGAGAATAATTGAAAATGTACTTGTGAGAGTAGATAAATTTGTTTTCCCTATGGATTTCATAGTACTTGAAATGAAGGAGTGCCCTAATGAACAAGTTATTTTGGGTAGACCATTTCTTGCTACAGGTAGAGCAATTATAGATGTCCATCAAGGACAAATAATTCTAAGAGTTGATGAAGAAAGGGTCTTTTGACATGCAAAAGATACTAAGATTTTTAGGAGATGAATTATCATCTTCATGATTTTCAATTGACATGATTAGTTATCTTACAGATGAATTTAGAGATGATCAATTAACTCCAGACTCAACGGAAAGATGCTTTGCCAAATCAGGAACCATACAGGATGATGATCCACCATCAGAAGAGAAACTGAAATATTGGAAAAAGATATTGAGGATCAGGAGATGCAACCAAAAGAAGTTCAACCAAAAAATAGAACTCAAAATTCTCCCATCTCATTCAAAATAAACTTATCTTGAGAAAGAACAATTTCCAGTGATTATTTCATCTTCTTTGACTACAGAACAAGAAGAAATATTAATTGAAGTCTTGAAAACACACAAAGGAGCCTTAGGGTGGACTATAGAAAATATCAAAGGGATTAATCAGGTTATTTGTACTCACAGAATCCTCATGGAGGGTAGATACAAATCAATAGTCCAACCCCAAAGGAGATTGAATCCAATAATGCAGGAAGTGGTAAAAAAGGAGACTGTAAAACTTCTGGCGGCATATATCATTTATCCTATTTCAGAGAGTCCTTGTGTAAGTCATGTTCAGGTAGTGCCAAAGAAAGGAGGTATGAAAGTTATTAAAAATAAAAATAATAAACTCATACCTACCAAGACTGTCACATGAAGGAGATTCTGTATTGATTACAGATGTCTCAGTAATGCTACTAGAAAAGATCATTTTCCTTTGCCATTTATTGATCAAATATTGGAAAGAAACGCAAGATATGGGTTTTATTGTTTTCTTGATGGCTATTCAGGGTATAAACAAATACCAATTGCAGCAGAAGATCAAGATAAGACAACCTTCGCATGACCTCTGGAACATATGCTTATTGGAGAATGCCATTTGGTTTGTGCAACGCCCCTGCGATATTTCGGCGTTGCATGTCAGCAATTTTCTCTAACATGACCGAGAAATTAATCGAGATTTTTATGGATAATTTTACACTCTTTGGAAAGACATTTGAGGATTGTCTTTATCATTTGACTTTATTTCTTAAGAGATGTGAAGAGACAAACTTGATTCTTAATAGGAAAAAAATTTATTTTATGGATACTGAGGGAATTTTTGGTACATAAAATCATTGCTAAATGGATAGAAGTTGATAAGGCTAAAATTGATCTTATAGCAGAATTACCCCCTCCCACAACTGTTAACGGCATTAGAAGCTTTCTAGGTCATGCTGGTTTCTACAGACGGTTCATAAAATACTTTTCAAAGATTTCTAAACAACAGACTAACCTCTTGATGAAAGATACTAAGTTTAATTTCTCAAGTGATTGCCTATATGCATTTGAGACCCTTAATAAAAGGTTATCAACTACCCCTGTAGTTGTGTCCCCTGATTGGAATCAACCTTTTGAGGTTATGTGTGATGCTAGTGATATAGCAGTAGGAGCTATTTTAGGCCAGAGAAAAGGTAAGATCTTTTGTCCAATTTACTATGCTAGTAGAGCAATGAATGATGGTCAACTTAATTATGCCACAATAGAGAAAGAGTTACTAGCAGTAGCATTTGGATTTGATAAATTGCGTCCATATTTGATAGAAATTAAGGTCATAGTTTTCACTAATCATAAAACTTTGAAATACCTCATAGTAAAGAAGGATGCTAGACCTAGATTGTTAAGATATATTTTACTCTTCAAGAATTTGATCTTGAGATAAAAATAAAAGGGGGACGAAGAATCAGGTAGCTGATTTTGTCTAGATTAGAAAATTCTCCCCTTGAGTTTACTGAGATAAAGGAAGAATTTTAGGATGAACATATTTTTTCCAATCGACTCAGTAGTGACTCAACCACCCTGGTTTGCAGATATTGCAAACTACTTGGTTGGAAAGTGGACATCCCAAGATCTCCCATATCAACAAAGGAAGAATCTTATATCTGATGCTAAGTATTATCTGTGAAACGAACTTTACTTGTTAAATTTTGTGCATATAATATGCAGAAGGTGTGTACCTGAAGAAGAGATGACCAAAATTTTCTATCACTGCCATGATGGAGCAATTGGAGGTCATTATGCAGCAAATCGAATATCTTTTAAGGTTTTGGAAGTTTGATTCTTCTGGCCGACACTCTTTAAATATGCATGAACATACGTTGCACAATATGGTAGGTGTCAGAGAACATGTAACATCACTAAAAGAAATGAAATGCGATTGCAATCGATACATGTATATGAAATAATTGATGTTTGGGGAATATATTTCATGGTACCTTTTCCTTCTTCTCACTCTTTTGAATATATTCTTTTGGATGTGGATTATGTGTCAAGATGGGTTGAAGATATCTCCACAGGAAATAATGATGCTCGTACAATGTGCAATTTTCTTAGAAAATATATTTTTTCTAGATTTGGCACAATGCGAGTCATCATTAGTGACCAAGGAACTCATTTCATGAACAAGCAATCTACTTTACTATCAAAATATGATATAACTCACAAAACATGAACACCATATAATGCTCAATCTCAAGGACAAGTTGAAGTTTCGAACCGCGAGTTAAAAAGAATTATTGAGAAGACAGTTGAAATTTCTAGGAAAGAGTGATCTTTTAAATTAGACGATGTAGTATGGGCTTAACGAACAATGTTCAAAACTCCAATTGTAACATCCCCATATTGACTTGTCTTTGAAAACGCTTGTCATTTGCCACTTGAACTAGAACACAAAGCTTTTTGGGCATTGAAAGCACTAAAATTTGATTTGATCTCTACTGGTAATAGTTTTTTCAAGTTAATGAATTAGAAGAGCTGAGGTTAAAAGCCTATAAAAATGCCATAACTTTCAAAGATAAAACAAAAATATGGCATGACTATTTCATCTGACAAAAAAGTTTCGAAATTGGAGAAAAGGTACTTTTTACGACCCAAAATCTAACCACATGCGTCGTGATGGCACTTAGTCTCTAAGATTAGGTAAGTCGATTACTATAACAAATTTTAAGCAAACTTTTTTTGACAATGATAATTTGAAATATAATTTAATTCAAGTACCGAAACATAAGCGAAAATAAGCCTACACAGCAAAAATCATACGAAGTCACAAACTCTAATTGCATACATGGAGTGATCTCAAGGATCACAATAAAATATTGTTCAAATGATAACTGACAATACAATATAAGGAAAAGACTCTAAGGTACTGTGATGACCAGGCATCTCTACCTTGAATTATTGAGATTAACAAGCTAATTCTGCCTGAGTCTGATATCTCTAATACCTAGCTCTGCACAAAAATGAGCAGAAGTGTAGCATGAGTACACCACGGTCGGTACCTGATCGGGTCCACGCCTACACTACAATTGAGTTGTGAGGAGGTCGATGCAATAATAACCTAACTAAGGTCGAGATCGAATCCACAGGGAGTTAATGATTGGAATTAGGTTTATATCTAAGTGAGTTTTGTATTTTGTACACTTCCACAAGTTTGGGTTGATATTTTACTTGTATCTTTACTCTAACGATTGCAATAAGTAAAACTAAGGACAATATTTTTGTTTAGAGTTTTTAAAATGTTTAAAGGGATTAGGGTCGTGACTTCTACCTAGGTGGGTATCTAATGGGTTGTAAATTCTAGGGCATTAGTTGGGATCGTAATATAGATAACACACCTGGGTAATCACTCTATACCTCTCGGTAGTTTGGGTGATTTTTTCCATTTTGGCTTTCTCAAGTCCAAATGGGTATTCATACAAATCAAGTGATATTAGCTCAAGTCGGGTATTACTATCTCTAGGTTTAACCCTTTAATTGGGGCTATCAATTTCTTGAGTTCACCCCAATTCCTTGTTAGCCTAGTTTTCCTAGACTTAGTCCCACTTTCTCAAGTAGAGACTAAGTCATTTAGGCATGAATCAATGTTTGCAACTATTAATTCTTGAGTTCGAGCAAGAACTAGGCTAACTATAACTAACCCATTCACACTCAAGCCCTAAATCAAACACACAATAAATACCCACACTAGGGTTGGGTCACAAGCCTAGATATGAGTTTAGCTACTCATGGAAATAGAAGAAATTAATGATTGAATGAAGATAAAATCCATAATATTAGATTATGGGAAGATAATCTACTGTTTGAAGACAAATCTAGTACAAAATACCAAGAACAGTAAAGTTAGGCGACTCAGGTGCTCATAAAAAACATAACATAACCTAAAAATGATAAAAAGTTCAATTTATACTAAGCTGAAAATATCTGACAAAAATTCCTCTTCGGAGGTTGTGCGACCGCATAATTCTGAGTGCGGCCGCACTCTTTCTTTCGCGGACGCATAATTATGATGCGCTTCGCTTTCTTCACTTTTGATTCTCGCTTGATTTGGACTTATACGGACCGCACAATTCTGAGTGCGGTCGCGCTCATGATTATGAGGCCGCATAAAAATGATGCGGTCCGCACTTGCTTGACTTTGGCTTGAGACAACTCTCTGAATCTTCATTATCGCAGACCGCATAATTTTGTGTGCGGCGCGCTAGACATCCTGCGGCCGCACAATTTTGGTGCGGTCCGTACTCCTTCATTTTGCCCAAGTTACCAACTCTCTGATTCTCGTTCATCTCGGACCGCATAATTTTGATTACGGCTGCACAGGGAGTTTTCCGGCTGCACAATATTGGTGCGGTCCGCACTCATCATATTGCCAAAATTACAAGTCTCTGAATCTATTTCTTGTAGACCGCATAGTTTTGATCACGGCCGCACAATGGTTTTTGCGGCCGCATAATATTTGTGCGGTTCGCACTGCAGGCCACTTTCTCCAATTTTTGTTTTTGTTCAACTTTTGACTCCTTTTTGAGTTGATTTTGATTCCTTTGGATCATATTGAATAATTCTTGCAAGCAAGAATATTTTCTTAGTTTTCGGGAATACCTTCAAGCATTTTTTTTAATCTAAAACACAAGTAAAAGAGAGCAAAAAAAGAGGTCAAAATCCCTACTTATCAACTCCCCCAAATTTAATCTCTGGCTTGTCCTGAAGCAAATAAGGTAATTTCCACCTCCACTAGAAAAAGGATATTTCAGCTGGCCTAAGGTTAATCAAACATGCATCAATTGGGACTAAAAATAACCCTCCACACAAATGAGTTATTAACAACACCATGTATTGACCTTTTGAGTACCATAGTTCTAATGTGACACTAGAGCATCAAGAGTTGACTTTATTCACCAAGGAAGCTCGCTCTATCATGTAGGACATTGTAGAACCCAAACTCCTCCTCCTTTACTCTCCATGAGCAAATCTCACTTTAGAATGTAACAGTCGAAACAAGGATTGTGAAGAGGTACATTCATCTCTCTCAAAAGAATGTCACAAGTCCGGCTCTAAGTACTATAAGCTTGCCCCTTATGTAAATCACCACTAATGTGAGCTCACTCAACTTGAAATCATATAGGAATTTTGCGGGAATATAATGAAGGCTTTTGGATCAAAGTAGGACTTGCTGGAATATGATGGTTTCATCTTTCCTTAAGCACTCAATTTTCTCCTATTAGCTCATATTTTCTCGACTCTTTGAGTCACTTTCTTCTTCTTTGGGGGAACTAGAGAGACGTAATGTCACTCTTTCTTGATCATGACAATCATTTTTCTCCTTTTTATTCATTCCTTGCCTTTCATCATTGGTTTCTTTGAATCTCTTCAACTTTCTACCTTATTCACTTTATTTTTGACATTATTATTTTTGGCCTTTCTTCCTTATCTTTGCCTTCTCTTTTCTTCATTTTTTTTTCTTCTTTGTATCTTTTATCACTTACAAATTCCTCGTCTCTCCCCAAAACTTATGTTTTTGCCAATTGTCTATCAAGAATGCTAAGGAAATATTGGGTACCAAGAGAGGGTCATTATAAAACAGATAAAGGTTTGTAACGTGGTAATTGAAAGAAAAAGGGAAGGGCTCAAAGGGTTTGACTAGGGATATCACATTGGTGGGCTATGGAAGTTTTCAAGTTTCAAATTAGATCAAGGAGAGCCTACAATCATTTATCAAGTCGAGCTACACTTAGAATTTGCCTATACAAACATTCAGGTCAAGTTCTAGACTTATTGGCACGGGACTTGGACTTGCAAATCAATATCTCACCTCTCAAGCTGCTGGATTCTTAAAGAGAACAGAGTCAAGGGCCCACAACAACCTTAGATAAGATTGAAAATCAAAAATGGATCCAATGAACCACTTGATGATTATTTAAGTCAACTCAAGAGTCTAAAGGTCACAACTAGAGGTATTCTTTGCCAATCAATTTTGTTTCTAACCATAAGGTCGAAGTTAAATGTGTTAGTACCAAGTAAAGCCTTCTTGGGACACTTTTATTCATTACTACTGTATATACCAAAACATAAGAAAACGGACTCAATCCCTTAAGAAGGTTGTCATGCCATCCATCATTGGGAAGAGCCACCCGGGTCACATAACATCCACCTTTGGAAAAAACCGTGGCATTAAGAAAATCAAAGGCTTATTGTTCACACAAAACGTAAAAAGAAGCTAACAACTTAAAGTAAATAAAAATCTATGATACTAAAGAAAAACAACGAAAGAAGTTATGAAGTAAAATATGGAAATAAACTGAATATATACAAAATGAAGTAAAGCGAATATGTACATAATGGAAATGAATATATAAATCAAATTGTAAAAATATATACATACCAAAAGGGAAAATAAAGATAAAGAAAAATAGTGTAATAGTTGTTACATACCAAATGTCAAAGTCAAATCAAAATGAACCACCCCCAAATGAATGAGCATTGTCCTCAATGCTAATAACAAATAAGAACAGGGAAAAGGGTAGAGTGTAAAGAAAACTCCCTATGTGGTCTCAGTATGCATCGGGTCCTCATCATGTATGGTGTCCTCATCTTGCATGGGGTCCTTAGCACCCTCTGTCTCCTCCAGCTGTATCTCAACATCTTCTGACTGAGGGACTACTGGGTTGCTGAGCATCTGTATCAGCTCCTCAGCAGCGTGTGTAGTTGCAGCCGGCTCCTCAGACTGGACGGCTGCTACCTCTGATGTCTCTAGCACTCTGCTACATGTGCTGTTGGGACTGTCTACTCCATGAAAAGGTCCAGTGAAATATCTCCAGCAGTAGAATCTTCTCAACCACCTTGATCAACTTGTCCACCGACTCATTTGATGCCTGAGTCTTCCGCATCTTCTTCACCTGTTTCCCCAAATCCTTGATGATCTTTCCATGCATATCAAGAGTCTCTAGGATCTTCTTCTACTTGTCTAGAATTTTCTTCAATGAGTCCTCCACTAATGGAGGTACCTGAGGCTATGCTAGGGCTGATGACTGTGGTGCAACAACACTGGATATGGCAGTCAACTTTGTGGTAGCTTCCTGCATCCAGTTGTTGAGACTCACCAGTGTCTGGGAAAATCGGAATGCAGTCTGAGGGTAGGTAGATGAGGTCAGCATTGAAAGCCTAGCTGAGGCAGATGGTCCAGAGGATGAAAGAGGCATGGGTGCTGCTCCAGTAGAAGTACCAACTGTTGTGGAGGGCTCGGCAACTGAACCAACGGCCACTACCCTTGGCTCTTCAGACTGGCCAGTAGAGGTAGTGGCTTTACCCTTGAACTTAGGGTTGTCCGCTCCCTGGAGGTGGTACCATGAAAAAGGCTTCTTAGCCTTCCCCTCAACATCAAAGTGCCTCGATTCTACCTATTGATCTTGGAAATATTCTGTGAGGAAATTAGGGTAGGGATATGACCTTTCTTCTTTCTGGACCACATTTGAGATGTTGAAGGACATCAAGGCTCCCACATTTATATGATACCCCGGCCAAGATCGAAGCCAATAATACTGCACGGGGAAGTGGAAGGATGTTCTCATGTTGGCATGGATCCAGACGGCTGCACACAAATGTTTGCCACCCTTTTGCTTCAAATTTAAGGGTAGCTCTGACTATCTGAACTCCTGCAGTGAGCCATGCAGGTGTTGTCCCCGGAATTGCTAGTATCTCAACTAGCCACGGGCGAACTGCATCACCCATAGCTAGCTTCTCCAAATATTGCACTGCTTCCACCTCCTCAAATCCTATATATTTGTTCAGTGCGTGGGCATCAAAGCGAATTTTCAAGTTTCGGACCTTCGTCACCTTGGTACCCTTTTTGATGTGGGAAACATCGGCATATAACTTATTTACTAGGCATTCACTTTCATCTTGCATACGGCCGATGAATCATTTCCATCTTTTTATTTCCTCAAATTGCTTAGGGACATTGGGGTTGTGCTTGCTCAGGTCTTTTGTCAAGAATTGTCGCTCAAGAGTGAGCAACATTTGGGACCACCATTATCTAAACTTGGCAAAGGCTTTTTCACTATCAAATCGGTCCGCCCATACCTCCGGCTTCCTTGATCTAGCCAAGCCCCCAACAACAGTATCACCTCTATCCCATCGCCCGAGACCTCATCATCATCATCCAAGTTGATTGGAGTAGTTGTAGCAGGTGGGGAGAGGGTTCAGATTCTTGACTATCCCCTCCGAACCTTCAGATGAACTAGATGAGGAAGTTGGTTCATTGACCAGGTCTCTCGGGGAATTGTTGTGATTGAGCTCCCCGTTGTGCTTGCACTGAGTCACCCTCAGAAGTTTCCCGGGATGGGAGGTACTCACTCGTTTCTGAGGTATCCGGAGGTGGTCTACTGATTGTAGCTTTGTTGCTCAAGACCTTTTGGACTGACAATGGCATGTTGGTTTGCCTCGACCCCAGCCTCGGAAGGGTTCTGCCCTCCATTTGGAAGTATATCCTCTACTACGTGAACGAACCATTGTCATCAACATACATGTAGTGAAAGTCAGTTAGAATTTGGGGCTCATATTGAGTACATAATGAATATTGACAATGTAGATCACAACTCTCAGAAATAGGCAGTGCGGATTGCACAAAAGTGAGTGCAGCCGCGGAGTGTCCAGTGCGGACCGCACAATTTTGAGTGCGGCTACATTTTCGTTTTGTTGGGTCTCTGAAGATTAACTGTGCGGACCACAAAAAATTGAGTGCGACCGCACAAAATTAAGTGCAACCACACAAATCTACCGTGGACCGCACAAACTTATCAATCAAAGGTGCCCTAATCCTAGGGTATCGCGGACCACACAATAATGTATGCAGCCACATACCCTAGTGCGGCCCGTACAAAATTGTGTGCGGCTGCATAATTCAAATCAAAGCGACACTGACTTACATTTTACACTAGGTTTTTTACTAATTATACATGGTTTGAGGCAATTAAACATGAAAAGCTACTAACCCCAGCCCCCATTAAGCATTCACGCACTACCCACATGATTCTAAGCAAGATTTAATTATCAATTGACATTTTTAGCACGAACCTAACCCTAGATAAAAAGCAAATTAAAATAAAGAAAAAGAAAAAAAAAGGTGAAATTAAATCATTGAAATCAACCTACCACTAGTGAAGATGTAACATGAATTTACCCTTCATGGAATGAGATAAGATTGAAAGCAAGAGAGAAGGTGCACTGTGCTTAGCTTAGCTTGAGAGGTCAGAGTGTGTAAAGTGTGAAAAGTCTAAGAAGATCCTATTTATACTTTGACCAGGTTGGCTCACCAACTTACTTGAGTCCGCCGCACAATTTTGGTGCGGTCCGCACTCTTTTACCTTCTCCTTGAATCTGTGGCACAGTCCGCATAAAAATTATTGCGGCTGCACAATTTGTGCGGTCCACAAAATTTTGAGTGCGGCCGCAAATCCTTAAGGATTTTTGTCAGGCCAAACTTCAGAGGGTTGTCATTTTTCATCTTCCAGTGGTGCGACCGCACATAGAATTGTGCGGCCGCGAAGTGCTTTTGCGGTCCTCATAATTCTAGTGCGGTCCGCACATTTTCACTACTTGGCCAATTTTTTCCTTACAAATTTCCTGCACTGCACACCCATATTCCTGCATACACTGCACAACCAATTAGCCCAAAGCAATGCCTCATCTAAAAAAAAAGAAAATCAAGAGAAAGAGAAACATATGGGTTGCCTCCCAAGAAGCGCATGATTTAATGTTGCGGCATGACGCATGTTACCATCATTCACTTGAAATGGAGCAATGCCACAACGTGGCCATCATTAACCTTACTAAGATAGTGCTTCACCCGGTGCCCATTGACTCTAAATATCTCACCATTCTTATTTTTCAAATCTGGGTCACCAAAAGGAGTCACATGTACCACTTCAAAAGGACCACTCCACTTTGATTTTAGATTTCCTGGAAACATCCGCAACACAGAGTTGAATAAAAGAACAAGGTCACCTTCTTTGAATTCTTTGTTTCGGATATACTTATCATGTAGGTACTTCATCTTATCCTTATGCAAGGACGAACTGGAGTAAGCATGGAACCGGAACTCATCAAGTTCATTCAATTGCTCCTCCTGAATATTTGCAGCTACATCTTGCTCAAGGTTCAACTTCTTCAACGCCTACATGGCCTTATGCTCTAGTTCTAGCAGGAGGTGACATGCTTTCCTGAACACCAACCGATACTGAGACATACCAATTGGAGTTTTGTAAGTTGTTCTATAGGCCCAAAGAGCATCATCAAGTTTCCTTGACCAATCAGTCTGGTTTGGATTGAAAATCTTTGATAGAATACTCTTGATCTCTCGGTTGGAGACTTCAACCTGTCCACTTGCCTGGGGGTGATAGAGGTCGACACCTTGTGAGTGACACCATACTTGGAGAGTACAGTGTTAAAGGCTTTGTTGCAAAAATGTGATCCCTACATCACTAATGATGGCCCTTGGGGTAATAAACCTTGTGAATATGTTTTTCTTCAAGAAAGCTACCACACTTTGTGCTTCATTGTTGGGCAAAGCCACAACTTCAACCCATTTGGACATGTAATCCACAACAACAAGAATATAGGTGTTCCCACACGAGCTCACAAATGGACCCATAAAATCGATGCCCCACATATCGAAAATATCAATCTCTAGGATGGTGGTGAGAGACACCTCATTTTTCTTGGAGATCCTACCGGCCCTTTGGAAATCATCACAATGCTTAACAAGCTCGCAAGCGTCTTTGTACAAGGTAGGCCAATAGAATCCACAACTTAGGACCTTTGTAGCGGTTCTCGCTCCACCATGGTGACCACCATATGGCGAAGAATGACAAGCTTCAAGAATACCCAATTGTTCTTCTTCTGGAACACATCTTCAGATAACACCATCAATGCAAATTTTGAAAAGATATGGCTCGTCCCAATAGTAGTACAAGCAATCCCATTTGAGATTCTTCCTTTGGTTTGAAGAGAACTCATTTGGGACAATGCCTCTCACAAGATAGTTGGCCACATCGTCAAACCAAGGCATCCCCGTCATAGACATGGAAAGAAGTTGTTCATCTGGAAACAAATCATTAATCTCAAGGCCATCATGGGACCTCCCCTCCTCCTCCAATCGGGACAAGTGGTCCACAACTTGATTCTCGCTCCCCTTGCGGTCTTGGATTTCAAGATCAAATTCTTGTAGAAGAAGTACCCACCACATCAGTCTCGCCTTAGAGTCCTTTTTTCTCATAAAGTAACGAAGTGCCGCATGATCGGCGTGAACAATCACTTTGGTACCCATGAGGTACGGGCGAAACATTTCCATAGCAAAGAAAATGGCTAGGACTTATTTCTCGGTCAGCGCATAGTTTACTTGGGCCTCGTTCATGGTCTTACTAGCATAGTAGACCGGATGGAAGATCTTGTTGGTTCTTTTCCCCAATACCGCTCCTACCACCACATCGCTAGCATTGCACATGAGCTCAAATGGTAAGCTCCAATTTGGTGCGGTAATAATGGGAGTGGTAGTCAAACTATACTTGATAGCTCAAATGCCTTCTTACAATCATCATTGAACACAAATTTGGCATCTTTTTCCAATAATTTGCACAAGGGGTTCACCACCTTTGAGAAATCCTTGATGAACCGGCGGTAAAACCCCGCATGACTTAGAAAGATCTTCACTCCCTTGACGGAAGTAGGAGGAGGGAGTTTTTATATCTCTTCAATTTTTTCTTTATCAACTTCAATACGATTCTTGAAGATTTTTTGGCCGAGGACAATGCCTTCCTCGACAATAAAGTGACACTTCACCCAATTAAACACCAAGTTAGTCTCTTCACAACGTGCCAATACCTTATCAAGATTGTCCAAACACTCTTAAAAAGAATCCCCCACAACAGAAAAATCATCCATGAAAACCTCAAGAAAGTTCTCCACCATATCAGTGAAGATTGCCATCATACACCACTGAAGTAGCCGGTGCATTGCATAAACCGAAAGGCATCCGCGAGAACGCGGAAGTGCTATACTGACAAGTGAAGGTGATCGTCTCTTGGTCTTCAGGTGCAATAAGAATCTGGTTATATCCAGAATACCCATCCAAGAAACAATAATAAGCACGTCCAGGTAGCCTATCCAACATCTGATCAAGAAATGGAAGAGGAAAATGGTCTTTCTGAGTCACTTTGTTGAGCTTCCTATAATCCATGCACACTCCCCACATGTATCATAATCATCCCCTCGGGCATGTCTCACAATCACTCATAATCAGTCGCTCAGCACCTCACAGTCACTCATAATCAGCCCCTCAGGCATACCTCACCATCACTCGTAATCAGTCATTCAGCACCCCACCGTTACTCATGCCTCCCAATCACTCGTCACTTGGCACTCAGCATTCGTCACTCGGTGCGCTCACTGGGGGTGTGTGCAGACCCCGAAGGGGCTCTTTCATCCCAAGCGCTAATATCAAGCCACCTCGTGGCGTATCATATCCTTACAATCAGGCCCTCGGCCTCACTTAGCAGAACCTCTCAAAAGCCCCTCGGGCAAATCTGTAAAAAAAGGTACTCGACCCAAAACATCATTTTGTAAATCTCAAAGTAGTGTAAATCAGGCTGAGTTTCGAAAACAGTAAGCACAATGTGGCTGAGTGAAATCATCAATAGGTAGTGAGGAAAACAGCAGTAAAAATCTCCCAAGGGGTCTAAACAGATCGGCACGAGGCCCCAAACACGACTTATAGCCCAAATATTTCAACAATCTTTAGAACATAATTTAACATAAGGTTTTGAGTACAATATGCAACTCAATAGTTTCCGCGGAGTGGACCTAGTTCAATCCAAAAAATCAGTGCGCGCCACATACTCGTCATCCGACATGTGCGCCATTCTAAAATATGTGAGAAATATGCAATCCGGGGTTTCATACCCTCATGAAAAGATTTATAGCCATTACTTACCTCTACCGGGCCACAACACTAGTCCGCTGTGCTCTTGCCCCTCAAATTTGCTCCCAATTGCTCTGAATCTAACCAAAACCAGTTTAACATCATCAATATATACTAAAGGAACACAACCCAATGGAAAACTATCAAATTATACAAGAATCTCGAAATTTGGCCAAACCCGAGCCCCGAGCCCACATTTCGGAATTCGATAAAATTTACATCACTAGAATACTCGTCTTCTCACGATTCTATACATACCAAGAACACTAAAATCGGACCACAATTTCTCACTCAAATCCTCAAAAGAAAATTCCAATTTCCATGCACCCTTCTTCTCCCAATTTGGGTTTAATTCCAATAATTTTTACGGTTTAATTATTTTGAAAATGACATATAAACGAGTTATGAAGTTTAAAACCTTACCTCCAAGTGATTCCCTTCAATTTCCTCTTCAAACCCTCTCAAAAGAGCTCCCAACTCGTTCAATAATGGAGTAAAATGAACTATTCTCGCACAAATGGCCTTTAAAACATTCTGCCCAGCCATTTAATTTCCTCAGTGCGATTGCGACATTAGACACGCGATCGCGATGCACATACAAGCCAACTAAATGCGATCGCAAACTAATACACGCGATCACACAAAACAACTTTCCACCTTACACACGCGCCTTAGAACCCTCTACGCGATCGCACCAACACCCACGCGATCGCACTGCCTTACCTGACCAACCTACACGATCGCAATCCTAACCACGCGATAGCATAGAACAAAATGCCTGCCCCACTCTTTTACTCTAAGTGATCGCGGACGAGTCCACGCGATTGCATTGAAGGACTCACTACTGCTAAAACACCAGAAAACAACAGTCTTCTTAAGGCCAAAAAGTGCCCGTTTGAGCATCTGAAATACACCCGAGGCCCCCGGGACCTCAACAAATCCTACCAACACACCCCATAACATCATTCAAACTTAATCGAGTCTTGAGAGACTACACGCCTCAATTCTCACCATGACCACTCTGAACCCGAACAAACCGACCCAACACACAGAAATTAAGCTGAACCATATAAAATGAAGCAGAAACGAGGGAAATGGGGCTAAACTCTCTGAACGACCGGCCGGGTCGTTACATCCTCCCCCACTTAAACATACATTCGTCCTCGAACATGCCAAGAGTTGTTCTCCAACACCATCAAACTGTTACGTAGCTTACCATGCACATACCCGGGGGTGATCCCACGTCACCCTATCCCATATGGGTCCAATAGCACAATACCGTTGAAATTTCGAAATCCAATCGTGACCCCTAAACCGTAGAACCAAATTCCCACTTCTGAAATAATATACAAGATCAAATTTTGCATAACTATAAACTGAACAAGTCTGAACATGCTGAATCAAGTCATATACGCACCCAAGATGAACTCACATAATACACCGCGTGACTCAACACTCATAGAGATAACTCTTAACCATAATAACTGCTCAAAACAACCCAATACCGGTACATAACCTCTTAACAAGAAATGCCTCTCTCTAACACTTCCATGTACTGCCGATGATGAAAGAAGCACGTAGAACTGACAACCATTCATCCGATCAGCCAGACATGAAACTCCCCCTTCCCAAACAGGAATTATAGAAGATTGCCGACTCCCGATTCACTCTAGGTCCAATGACCTCTTTTCATCCATCACGAACACCCTAATAACATGACACATCAATACAATTCGAAGCCAAAACCTGTGCAACTTGTGCACTTAACAACAACTTCCCAATGTAATCAAATTATATAAAAGATCCACCCGAGAGGACTATCCTGCCATTAACAATTACCATCACCATATCATACTAACAGTCTGGCACACACCGTAAAAATCAAAAACGCATGTATCCAATACCAAAGGTCATACCCCTACATAACTCCGCTACACTGCGCGATCTCATCCAACGCTGGTCCACTTGAAATACTTCAAGATACCTTGCCCAAAATCAATAACCATTCAAAATTCGACATCAAGTACTCAGAGTGCATTTCCATAACCACGGGGGAAACTGGACGATACCATGCCACCCGAAACAGAAGGTATATAACCAACACGTCTCAATCCCGCAACACCCAATTACTTACCTTACTCAAATCTAGCTATAACACCTAATTAGAACGGCACGATATGTGCATATAACCAATAATCAACACTCCTCACAACACCGAAGAGTAACTCATAGATCACTCCAGAACATGAATAAACTCAATCACAATCGAATGGTATCTTCCTCAATAATAGAAATTCGGAGCCAACAATTCCGACCCGGTGCAGAACACACACCCATATTAGCCTACCAGTGACCCTAAATTAACTCTGATCGCCCACAACAGATAGATAACTTACCGAAAAGTTCACATTGACGGAATCATGGCACATACTAACATCCGACTAGCTCAGCAAGCATCTTCACAGTTCACTACCACAAAATATCCTGTTTATGAGAACTCTCAGTCTCGAAGTCCATGAAGCATACAGATTACCATATCTGATCACAACTCCACCGCTCGAATACATAACACATCCCAACTACTCACTCATTCCACGAGGGATATCCCTATAATTCTTCTGTTTAACAAGCAACCCCGAATATCAACAGTCGATCCCATAATAGGGCGCCGCAATACCAGTTGAAGTACCCTTAACTCAAACACATTGCTCTTTCTGAAATATTTACCCTCATCAAGTCGTACCAATTAGCGATATCATCTACCTAGTCATCTGAAACTGCCCATGCTGCTTAAGAATTTAAGACCTTCCTTCCAGAACCTAACCGTGACCTCACATATGCAAATCTCAGCTCTACCCAACATACCGCATGCGCCATGCCAACCTAGGAAAAAAAATACGGGAACTCCATGGTCCCTTCTGAGCCACAGGCAACTAAGTACCCAACTAGCCAATAACTCCCATTGGATCCCATTTAGAAACAAATTCACTACATGTAATAAGAAAATATGCACCCTTAACCGCGATGGAAACATTCTGGAACTATCCGAAATCCCATTTGCGCAACACCAAACCATCACGACTGAATTCTTCTAACCCAACCAAACTACGCAGGCCACCAAAAAACCAAGAGCATTGCTAAGAAACACCCGAAAACCTTGTCACCTCATGAACACCCAAGAACTAATCGTATCCCTTACCATGTCGATCTGACCTACTACCAAGTTGCCCTATATACCCAAGTTCCTTCTGACTTACCTTCAAAGTGATACTTCTCCCTGCCGTAATACAACAATTTTCAACCCAGACTCACCACACGCGAACCAAGCATAAAACCATACCGTCTAAGGCTTATAAGCCGCCGAATTCTCTCTCAAATATCCCCAAAAGTACCACATCCAAAATACTTACCATGCAGAGACTTCCTGCGAATCTAAAGCCATTACCTTCACCTTCCTGATACTGATATGTATAACCCATGATGATGTAGATATGCCACAAGTCTTGGTACCCTCTAACGTAAATCTCAATCACACTGACAAATTAGACAGAATCGACCTGACCCGTTTGCATATTAACATACTAGGAAAGTAATCCACTCACTTGAAGCCACAAGCAAATTCATACACTGCACACACTACACCTTTTACAACTTCCACTAAATCATTCAATAGAACCCAATTACCCAACAAAGTACATTGCAACCTATATCAAAGAAATTTCCATTACTCGTGACATTCCTAGACCCCACACCTACAGGTCATAACTGATTTACCAATATACCTCGAACTGAAACCAATACCACACATAGTCGTGCAATCAACTTATCATTAACATACTCCCCCACTTGGCTCAAAGCCAATGATCGAGACAAACAATAACTCACAATGCCCATAATAACACCACTTGTCTAATAACTCAAGTCATCTGCAAATCTCGCATTCACCATTGCAATAGTCACGCCAACTTCCACAAGCGATATAAACTCCAATTACAACATATATCATTTACTGGTAGAAGAGAACTTATTACAGAACTACATAGGGACCACACACCCTGGGACAACCGGCAGGAGATACCCCTGCCTGCTTAGCCAACTGATATCTCTCCATACACTTCTGAAGACCAGAACTATCACGCAATCACTACACCTTCCTGCATCTGAACACAACCAATCCTACCCTTGAGGCACCACAATACGTGGTAAAAACTTGAAGTTGATGGCAGAACTAATAGTGGAGTGGTGGTCACAGAAATCTCGAGCATCTGGAAGCTCTACCCACACATGTCTGACCACATGGCTACCCTCACTGGACACTACGTGTCCCAAGAATGCTACTGAACCGAGCCAAAATTCACACTCGGAGAATTGGCATAGAGCCTTTCCTCCCTGAATCCTTATAATGCCATCCTCAGATACTGAGTATCCTACTCCTGACTACGCGAATATGCCAGGACGCCATCAATGAATACAATAACAAGGAGTGCTAATAAGGCTGGAATACACTGTTAATCAAATACATGAATGTTACTGGGGGCGAATGATCAGCTGAAAAGACATTACCAGGAACTCATAACCTAACAGAAAAATCCGCTTCACTCCACAACTACACAACATGAGAGGTCTTCCAACATACTCACAACTCAAGGCCATATACCAAATTGAGATAGAAATCAAACACTCAATAAATCTTGCCACATTTCCAGCCAACCTTTTTGACACAATTCACAGTCTGAACATATCTAACCATCAAATCACACCCACCACATAGGCATCTAGTCACCAATTCTCATTAATAAGAACACAACGGACATACAAGTCACCAATTACATGTTCCCACACAACGAAAATCTCAGCAATCAATCCACAGAATGAATCCGGCCTCAAGTCCTCCAGACTGGCCCATTACCAATATGCCAAAATCATATCTCATCCATAGAAGCCACAAGCCGTCGATGCACAGTTGATACCAAGCGCTCTCGTGCACGTTAGAATACATAGAAGGAATTCAAGAGTTACGCTTTTGGATGAATACAAGGGATTCACACGACAAGAATTCAAGAATGTGAGATTTTTCCTAAGGGTTCCGCAGCCTCTCGAAGATAAGTACATACGTCACCGTACCGATCCGCAAGACTCTACAAAACCTGCTCATGACCGGTGAGTCCTATATAACCTAGCGCTCAGATACCAAATTGTCATGAACCCAAAACCTAAACCAGCCGTGATGGAGCCTATCATGGAACTAGGCCAGCCAAAGCTACACTCGAATCATAATAAGCTTCCATTTACATCTTTACTATACTGATTACCCATAAAGGTTTCCTTTAAACATTTATAAAACAGTTAAAGCTATACTGAATATTAAATACAATCCCCGAGAACCCAGAGTCACTGGTCATGAGCATCTACATAAAATATACAACTCAAAAAAAAAAAAAAAATCTATAATAGTAAGCATGAGAGAGAGCAGGACTGCAGACGCATGCAACTACCTCACAAACCTCCGAGAATCTCTGGAACAGATAGACAGCTCACCCTGCCCTAACACCTGAATCTGCACACAAGGTGCAGAGAGTAATGTGAGTACACCAACTCAGTAGTAACGAAAATAAATCAGGTCTGAGCAGCAAGACACACATAAAATCAATGTCATCAATTCACAAGATGCACAACCTTTCTTTCCAACAGTATAACATAGATATATGAAATCATCATGACTTAAAACCACCTTCAGAAAAATCCTTTGAAGAATATATATTTTCAACAACTTCAAACCGAAAGATTTAGCATGAAAATAAAATGAATCATATAGAGGCCCCTCGGGCAAAACATATTTCATAAGCTAAGAGTGAAAGTAGTAAAATCATAAGTAGCCCCTCGAGCAAAAACATGTATCATAATCAGCCCCTCACAATCACTCATAATCAGCTGTTCATCACCTCACAATCACTCATAATCAGCCCCTCGGGCATACCTCACCATCACTCGTAATTAGTCACTCAGCACCTCACAGTCACTCATGCCTCCCAATCACTCGTCACTCGGCACTCGGCACTCGGTGTGCGTACTGGGGGTGTGTGAAGACTTCGGAAGGGCCCTTCAGCCCAAGCGCTAATATCAAGCCACCTCGTGGCATATCATATCCTCACAATCAGGCCCTCAACCTCATTCAGCAGAACCTCTCAAAAGCCCCTTGGGAAAATCAGTAAAACAAGGTACTCGACCCAAAACATTATTTTGTAAATCTCAAAGTAGTGTAAATCAGGCTGAGTTTTGAAAACAGTAAGCACAATGTGGCTGAGTGAAATCATCAATAAATAGTGAGGAAAACAACAGTAAAAAGCCTCCAAGGGGTCTAACAGATCGGCATGAGGCCCCAAACACGGCTTATAGCCCAAATATTTCAACAATCTTTAGAACATAATTTAACATAAGGTTTTGAGTACAATATGCAACTCATTAGTTGCCGCGGAGTGGACCTAGTCCAATCCAAAAAAATCAGTGCGCGCCACATACTCGTCATCCGACATGTGCGCCATTCTAAAATCAGTGAGAAATATGCAGTCCGGGGTTTCATACCCTCAGGACAAGATTTATAGCCATTACTTACCTCTACCGGGCCACAACACTGGTCCGCTATGCTCTTGCCCATCAAATTGGCTCCCGATTGCTCCGAATCTAGCCAAAACCAGTTTAACATCATCAATATATACTAAAGGAACACAACCCAATCGAAAACTGTCAAATTAAACAAGATCTCGAAATTTGGCCAAACCCGAGCCCCGGTCCACACATCTCGGAATTTGATAAAATTTACATCACTAGAATCCTCGTCTTCCCACGATTCTATACATACCAAGAACACTAAAATCGGACCACAATTGCCCACTCAAATCCTCAAAAGAAAATTCCAATTTCGATGCACCCTTTTCCCCAAATTTGGGTTTAATTCCAAATATTTTTACAGTTTAATTACTTAGAAAACGACATATAAACGAGTTACGAAGTTTAAAACCTTACCTCCAAGTGATTTCCTTCAATTTACTCTTCAAACCCTCTCAAAAGAGCTCCCAACTCGTTCAATAATGGAGGAAAATGAACTATTCTCGCATAAATGGCCTTTAAAACATTCTGCCCAACCATTTAATTTCCTCAGTGCGATTGTGACATTAGACACGCGATCGCGATGCACAGACCAGCCAACTAACTGCGATTGCAAACTAATACATGTGATTGCACAGAACACCTTTTCACCCCACACACGTGCCTCAGAATCCTCTACGCGATAGCACCACCACCCACGTGATGGCACTGCCTTACCTGACCAATCTACGTGATCGCAATCCTAACCACACGATCGCATAGAACAAAATTCCTGCTCCACTCTTTTACTCTACGCAATCGCGAACGAGTCCACGCAATCGCATTGAAGGATTCACTGCTGCTAAAGCACCAGAAAATAGCAGTCTTCTTAAGGCGAAAAAGTGCCCGTTTGAGCATCCGAAATACAGCCGAGGCCCCCGGGACCTCAACCAATCATACCAACACACCCCATAACATTATTCAAACTTAGTCTAGCCTTCGAAACACCAAAAACAACATGAAAACACAAAAATTACATCAAATTGAAGCCTATGAACTTTGAAACATCCAAATTTCGCCAACTACCCTGAAACCAACCAAAACACCTCCGATTTACCTGAAATTTCGCACACATACCCAAAATAACATTACAGACCTGCTACAACTTCCGGAATCCCATTCTGACCCCGATAGCCTATTTTCCACTGCCGACCGAAAATCACCAAAAACTAAGTTTCTCTAATTCAAGCCTAATTCTACACCGGGCATCAAAACTTCATTCCGAACTCACTCCTAAGTCCCAAATCACCTAACAAAACCATTCGATCTATAAAATACACATTCTGAGGTTATTCACCAATAAGTCAACTCTCAATTGACTTTCTCAACTATTAGGCTACCTTGAGAGACTGCACGCCTCAATTCTCACCATGACCACTCTGAACCCGAACCAACCGACCCAACACACATTAATGAAGCTGAACCGCATAAAATGAAGCAGAAACGAGGGAAACGGGGTTAAACTCTTGAAATAACCGGCCGGGTCGTTACATTTTTGTCATTTGTAATCACAGTTGTTCCCCCCTTCTTTGGGACACATTGCACCGGCGATGTCCATAACCTATCGAAAATGGGATAGACAACCCCAACATCCAACCACTTAATGATATCTTTCTTGACTACCTCTTGCATGGCCTCATTCAACCTTCTTTGATGTTCCATGGAGGGTTTGGTATCCTCTTCCAATATGATTTTGTGCATGCAAAAGGTGAGGCTTATACCCCGAATATCTGCCAATGTCCAACCTATTGATATCTTCATCCTTTGGAGAACCGAAAGGGTGGAATATACCTGCACGTTAGTTAAGCACGAGGAAAGAATAACAGGTAAAGTGGAAAAAGGGCCTAGAAACTCATACTTGAGGTTTGAAGGCAATGGCTTCAACTCCAATGTGGGAGGCTCCTCGATTGAGGGCTTTGTTTGTGGAGTCTTCCAGTTTTCAAGGTCCAAGGAAAGTTTTTGAGGCCCATACGTATATGATTCCATTCCTTGCAAAGCATTGACACATTCTACAAAGCCTTCCTTCTCATCCTTATCATGGTTCAAAAACACAACTTCTAATGTATCTTCAACATTAATCACAATACTTGTGTCATCAACAATTACTTCGGTCACAAGATCCATGAACGAACACACTTCGTTGCTATTAGGCTGCCTCATTGACTTACAAGCATGGAATACAACTTTTTCATCACCCACCTGAAAGGTGAGCTCACCAGCTTCCACATCAACTAAGGCCTTTCCCGTAGCTAGGAAAGATCTCCCCAAAATTATTGGAACCTCATAGTCAACCACACAGTCAAGTATCACAAAATCTGCGGGAAGTATGAACTTGTCGACTCGAACTAGCACATCATCAATTATCCCCAATGGCCTCTTCATTGTGTGGTCGGCCATCTGCAACCTCATGGATGTGGGTCTTGGTTTCTCAATCCCCNAAATCCTCATAGTCAACCACACAGTCAAGTATCACAAAATCTGCGGGAAGTATGAACTTGTCGACTCGAACTAGCACATCATCAATTATCCCCAATGGCCTCTTCATTGTGTGGTCGGCCATCTGCAACCTCATGGATGTGGGTCTTGGTTTCTCAATCCCCAATGTCTTTAACATAGAATAAGGCAGCAAGTTAATGCTTTCCCCCAAGTCACATAAAGCTTTGGTGAAATCGACACTCCCAATAGTGCACGGGATTGGCCATGGAATGCACAATGGCACTCACTTGAAGTATGATTTTGATCGTTTCATAGTTCATTGATCTCTTCTTTTTTACCTAGTCCTTCATGAACTTGGCATATCCCGACATTTTTTCTAAGGCTTGAACCAATGGCACATTTATAGACAAAATTTTCATCATATCAATGAATTTATTGAATCGATTCTCATTGTTTTGCTTTGCGAGCCTTTGAGGATTTGGTGGAGGAGGCTTTGGCAAAGGAGCCTTGTCTTTGGGCACTACCGGATCCGGTATATCTATTTCATGTTCCCTAGACAGGTTCACATCATCTTGCGTCTCCTCCAAATTTTCATCAATGTCTATCCTTACCTCATCACTTGCTTGACATCATTGCTTGGCTCATCTTCATCTTGCACCAACACATCATAATTCACATTCTTCCTTATGTTTGAGGTACTAGAAACTCCACCTCTCCCACTTCTTGTTGTCACCACCATAGCATGCCCCGTATTGTTCCCACCCTTCGGGTTCACCACTGTATCACTTGGTAGTGCCCCCTTAAGGCGAGTATTCAAGGCTTGAGAAATTTGGCCAAGTTGGACTTCCAAGTTGCGGATTGAAGTGTTATGGGGGCCTAATTGGGCATCGGATTCGGATATTTTCTCCATCATTTTCTTGAACATTTTTTCAATCCTCGCCATCTTATTGTTGGAAGAAATAGGACCTTGCGACGGATATGGAGGCGGGTTGTTTGGTTGTTGATACATCATGGACCTTTGAAAGCCCGACCCCGATTTCCTTGATTGCTATTATTTTAACCTCCTTAATTATTTTTACCTCCCCAATTACTTTGATTGTTGCTGTCCCAATTGCCTTGATTTTTTCCTCCCCAATTTCCTTGATTACCCCAATTTTGATTGTTGTTGTTCCCCCAATTTCCTTGGTTGTTGTTGTTGCCACCATTCCAATTTCCTTGTTGACCTTGGTTTCCCCAATTACCTTGGTTTTCCTGTGATCTCCACTGTTGTTTATTAGGAGCATTGCTTCGTTGACCTTGGTAATTGTTGACATATTGAACATATTCACTTTGATCATGATATGCATTATCTTGATTGTACCCATTATTACTTTCCTCAAATTGCTCCGGATGGTTTTGTACTTGTTGACCTCGTTGCCTTCTCTTGTTGACCATCATGTTTACTCATTCCATGGCATTTACCTGTTTTTGCCTCTGAACTTGTTGAAGTTGAGCCATGGCCAATTGATTCGTTGTGGTTGTCAACTCAGCTATGACTTGCCCATGATCATCTAGTTCCTTGTGTAGGTGGATAAAATTAGGGTCACTCGGAGGAACGTTGGCTCTACTTTGCCATGCCGAAGAGGTACGCGCCATCTCATCCAATATTTCACATACTTCAGAGTACGGCGTGTTCATGAAGTTACCCCCAGCGAGTTGATTTACCACACACTGGTTAGTTGTGTTCATCCCCCTGTAAAAAGTTTGTTGGATCATTGCCTCGGTCATATCATTGTTGGGGCATTCTTTGACCATTGTGCAATACTATTCCCAAATTTCATGCAACAATTCATTTGGATCTTGGTTGAAAGCCAAAATTTCATCTCTTAGAGTCGCCATATGCCCCGGAGAAAAGAACTTTGCGATGAACTTCTCGTCCAACTCATCCCAAGTGTGTATGGAATGGTTGGGCAACCTCTCTATCCAGTCCAAAGCTTTTTCCTGAAGTGAAAAAGGGAATAACTGTAACCTCAATGCGTCCTCGGAGACATTCATCTACTTGCTCCCCCAGCACGTGTCAACAAAACCTTTGAGATGCTTATAGGCATTTTGATGTGGAGCTCCAGTGAAGAAACCCCGTTGTTCCAATAGTGTAAGCATGACATTGGTTATTTGAAAATTCCCCGTCCTAAATCGGGGTGGGACTATTGCAGTTGCATATACTTCATGGGTAACACCCGATATGCTGCCCTTTGTGGAGTAGGGGAGGGTTTCGTACATTATCGTGAGGTGGTCGGCCTCTCCTTTGTACTTGAGGCTCAAGGTGAACCTGATCCACTTGTTCGTAATCTACCTCCTCCCCCAATGGTATATTTCCGAGGGCCTCGTTGTTAAGATCCATTGGTACCTAAAAGCAATTGACAAAGAAAATTAGTAAACGGAAGGAAAGAAAGACAAAACAAACAACTACTTAGATATATATCTAAGACCGTCTAACTCCCCGACTGCGGCGCCAAAATTGATCGGGTCCAAGACTACACTACGATTGAGTAGCGAGGAGGTAGATACAATAGTAACCCAACTAAGGTCGGGATCGAATCCATAGGGAGTTAATGATTGGAATTAGTTTGATATCTAAGTGAGTTGCGGATTTTGAATCTAGTTTCACCTCCACAAGTTTGGGTTGATATTCTACTTCTAGCTTTACTCTAATGATTGCAATAAATAAAACTAAGGACAATATTTTTGTTTAGGAATTTTCAAATGTTTAAAGGGACTAGAATCGTGACTTATATCTAGGTGGGTGTCTAACGGGTTGTAAATTCTAGGGCAAGCTTGATTAGTTGGGATGGTAATATAGCTATCACACCCGGGTAATCACTCTATACCTCTCGAAAGTTTAAGTGATTTTGCCCAATTTGGCTTTCTCAAGTCCAAATGGGTATTCATACAAATCAAGTGATATTAGATCAAGTCGGATATTACATTCTCTAGGTTTAACCCTTTAATTGGGGCTATCAATTTCTTGTTAGCCTAGTTATCCTTGACTTAGTCCCACTCTCTCAAGTAGAGACTAAGTCATTTAAGCATGAATCAATGTTTGCAACCATTAATTCTTGAGTTCTAGCAAGAACTAGGCTAAATAT
>MDKJ01006974.1:0-31489 GCA_005239525.1 Nicotiana knightiana | reverse complement strand
TAATATTTATAGCAAAATAGTATAGAATTTGGGTGTGGTCAAAAAATAGTTGTTCACAATGTGAACATGCTAGAAATCATACTAAGTCAAATTCTAGGGCTTCACGCCGAAAATGCTGAGACCCGAGTGGTCGTATATTGTTGTCTCCTTATGTGTTTATTTGATATTGTATACGCAGTCCTGTCATAGCATATCATTTCATGCCTCAGTCTTGGTAATTGTTGATGTTATATATTTATCATTGTTTCGGGCTAGTTCATGTATCTGTGAGCCCATGTGGGCGAGACTGGAGAGTAATGACAGAGTGAGGCCGAGAGCATGTTATTGAGACAGTTATGAGATCGGACTGCACACCGCAACGATACTCTGATCATGCCTTCGTTGGCTTGATATAGCGCTTGGGCCAATAGGAGCCCCTCCGGAGTCTTTACACCCCCAGTGAGCGCATTGATATTGAGGGATGGATCTTCCCTGGACATGGATCTTGTCCGAGTGTTGTATTCCGGAGATGGATCTTCTCCGTGGGGGCTGGATTGGCCTTTTCCTCAGTACTGAGTGACTACGGTCACCGGTGTTTATGCATATTCCGAGATGGATTTTCCCTGGGCCTGAGAGTCATATACAGTACTGAGTGGACTTCTGTGTGAGAGCTGTGAGCACTATGTGCATTTCCACACTATTGATACATTGGCATGTAGAGTACTGAGATATACTTGGGTTACTTATCATATCGGTCATATTCTGTTTTCATTATTTGTTGAAACTGTGAGCATGCCTAAATATTTTAAAATTTTCGATAATATTAAAAAGATTACTATCTTAATTTGTTTTAGTCTCGATAATGAATTATTTAACTTAATTTAAGAGTATGGAAGTCATTTGGCCATCAATTAAGAATACAGTTACACTATGTAAAAGCACTTTAATGAATTGCAAATATTCTTTCAACAAAATCAAATAAGTTTAATTATATCACGTATAGTCAGTCATATAAGTTCTAGTTATACTCAACATAGCTAGTAGTACATTGTTTGGTAATAAAAAGAATCAATTTCCTCACTACAATCAGCATAATCTTGATTGTTTGTAAATTTATTTCTTCTTATAAGTATATTTTTTTTATTCGAAATAAAATATGAAATAGGAATATGTATATTTTAGAAATTCATGAACTAAAACTACCGAAATGACAAAGATGCCATCATCTATTCAGACTCATCCGTCTTAAAATAACGTCTAACAAAATATCCTTATATTATTGTGTATAATCTAAAATATATTCGAAAGTAGTAATATTAATAACTATATAAAAATCATATTTTTTAAACTTTATACTAAAATGTTCCACTCAATATAAATACCATATTAAAATATATCTAACGGAATCAATTGTTAAACTTACGGGGTCTATGGTCACAAATTCTCTTTAGAAAAGTACGGTATGTAACATGAAGCTAAACATCTGGAATATCACAGAGTGAACATGGAGGCGATAAAGGAATGGAAGGAGATTGCCATTAAGTCAACAGAGAGATTGGAATACTTGGAACAAGGATTGATGGAGCTCGAGGGAAAGATGAGAAAGAGACTTTCAGATTGTCAAAGCACTGACAGTAGCGAAGGAGGAAATTTAGAAAAGGCTTACTTACAATTGGATATGAGCGATCTGGGGAACCTGATCGATGGGGACAAAAGAGCCAAGCACGGGAAGGTCCTTCAGGGACCAATTAGATTAGGAAATAATGGTCTTTACTGCGTTCTAGCTTAGTTTAGATTTGAACTGTAATAAGGCTAAATGCCATTAGTAATTTTATTTATTGTCGATTTAGTAAAGGTTCGACTCATTTTCTGCATTAATTAAACGACGCAAATGTTGGCATCAATTTTCTCCAAGTCTATGTGTCACTTAGGCCAACCTCGGGCGAAATGAGGTCCCCAAATTAGGACGTGAATTATTGCATGACTTTCTGAAACATGTTTGACACGACCCAAAATCCATAAGGTCGTGATGGCGCCGGACATCATTGTCAGGCAAACCAATCATTAATTAATTGAAATAATTTCCGATTTTAACAGTTATGAAAAACATTTCCTTTCACTTTATTACATATTAACCAAATAAAACCTGTTAAGTAAAATAATGGTTTGAATATTACACTTTTAGCAAATATATCCCAACACATCCCAGAACCCGGTGTCACAAGTACATGAGCAATTTCTCAGAATTTTATAATTTCTACAAAGCTTGTCCGAAATACAAGTGGACAAGGAAATTAAAATAATGTAATACAGTATGGGGAGACTCTGTCAGCTGCGGATCGCCTTCAGATGATGCAGCTCGCCTAAGTCTCCAATCCTCCACATCGCTATGAAAATACCTGTGCAATAAAATGCACATCAAGTGTAGCATGAGTACAAAAATAATATGTACTCAGTAAGTCGCCCGCCTAACCTCAGAGAGGTAGTGGCGAGAGGTCAAATTAGACACTTGCTAAAGGTCAATTTAGAATATTCAAGTGTGACACTAAGCATGATTATCATAGGCAATTTATTAAAATCAGGAATAAATATTATCAACTCCGTTCACATTTAACACTTTATATATTCGTCATATTAATAACAATTAATCAACATGGGTGATTTAATCAAATACAATTAATCAACGAGAAGGAACAACTTCTTCCAAAATCTTTTAGTAACTCAAAATATCTGTCATTTCAAATGACAACTTAAAATCCCAGGCCAGTAATCAGGCAAAAATCATAGCAACTACGCAGTAAATATCATACGCAAGCAATGCCAAGGGTCGAACGGCGCGGACCAACTATAATAAATTGTGCATTGCCGAGGGTCGAACAGCTCGAACCATAGTTGCATCTATCTGCCCCGCTCGTGAATCGATCATGCGACGCGGTTATACATACAAATAATAAGGCTAGCCTGCTCGCGAATCATACATGCGACTCAGGTGCTCATATGTACACATATCCACATAATAAATCTGTATTTTATCAAGAAAGCAATTTTTCTCCGGAAAGTGGTAAAATTCTTCTTAAAGGAACATGTAATATGGCTTTTAAATCTTTCTTTTGAAACTCATTTGCTAAGTTTAATGATACTCCATAACATAACCCTACCATGTATACAATTATCCATGGAGAAATCAATTCTCTTTCCAGATGATTAAGAAAATGAACTCTAGTCTTCTTTAGATATTCACTTAAGATTTCGATTATGTTAGCAGTTTAGTATTACAGGCAGGATTACAGGTACAACACGTAAGGCATGCTAGTGGGTCCTAGACTACCCGGACATTGCATAATTGTAGCTACGCACGGACTCCCGTCACCTCGTACGTACATAACCCCCGAAGATAATAGCACATACTTAATTAGTTCACCTAGGGGAAAAATTCCCCCTCACAAAGTTAGAAAGGAGACTTACCTCGCTCCGAAATTCCATAACCGGCTTCCAAGCCTTTCCGACGAATCCAACGGACGCACAACTCCCCAAAACTATCCAACAAGGTCAAACCAATGAAAATATACTCTAATATTTGCAACAATTTCAAATTATATAATTTTCCAAACTCACTTAGTGAAATGACCAAAATACCCTCGGGCCCACGTGCCCGGAATCCGAAATTTCTCGAAGATATATTCTATCCATAGCCTTAATAGTTCAAATATACAATTTAATCTACATTCCATGCTCAAATTCGTGGCTAAAAATCCAAATTACCATTCCTAGGTTTTCTTCAATACTTCCAAATTATTCCACAATTTTCCTGTATAATTCCATGCAATAACCTTGTATTTAACTTAGAAATATGAAGGAGTTACTTACCTTGACATTGCATGAAGAAATACCCTATTTGAAGCCTCCCTAGATCGTCCAAACCAAGAGAAAAATGAAGAAATGGCAAACAATTCTCGATTTTAAAACATTCTGCTCAGGCCATTTTTCGCACCTGCGATTCCGCAAGTGTGACCAAACCTCCACAGCTGCAGCTTTCCTCAGCTCGAGCCAACTTCGCACCTGCGCCCCATAACCCGCATCTACGACTTCGCAGGTGCGGAAATACCATCACGCCTGCGCTCCCAGCCGGACCATCAATTCTTCGCACATGCGGTGCCCTAGCTGCACCTGCGGCCAAATCCTCGCAGGTGCAGTCACACCAGATGACAGCAAATTCCAGCCTTCTTCGAACTCTCAACTTGATCTGTTAACCACCCGAAATCCACCCGAGGCCCCTGGGACCCCGTCCAATTATACCAAACTATTCCAAAACATAATGCGGACTTGCTCGAGGCCTTAAATCATATCAAACAAAATCTAAACCACGAATCGCACCCAAATCCCAACTTTATGAACTTAGAAATTTCCAACTTCTACATCTGATGCCGAAACCTATCAAATCACGTCCGATTGACCCCAAATTTTGCACACAAGTCATAGTTGACATTACGGACCTGCTCCAACTTCCAGAATCGCATTCCGACCTCGATATCAAAATTTTCACTTCCGGTCGGATTTCTCAAAATCCTCCAAATTTCTATCTTTAGCTAAATGACTCCAAAATGACCTCCGGACATCCGAATTCACTTCCGATCGCGTTCCCAACTCCAAAATCACCATACGAAGCTATTCCAAGACTCGGAATCCCAAACGGACATCAACATCACTGAAATGCGCTTCAAGCAAAACTTAGGAAATTCCTTCAAAAAATGTTGACTTCCACAATATACGCCGAAATGCTCCTGGGTTATCCAAAACCCGATCCGGACATACTCGCAAGTCTGAAATCATCACACGAACCTGCTGGAACCTTCAAATCCTGATTCGGAGGTCGTTTAATCAAAATTCCAATCTTAGTTGGTTCTTCCAACTTAAGGCTTCTGAAATGAGAATTTTCTTTCCAAATCAACTCTAAACTTTCCGAAATTCAATTATGACCACAACTACAAGTCATAATACCTGAAATGGAGTTGTTCATGACTTCAAACCGTTGAACGACGCGCTAGAGCTCAAAACAACCGATCGGGTCGTTACATTCTCCCCCACTTAAACAGACATTCGTCCTCGAACGTGCTAAGAACTGCTCTGGAGTTATCTGAAATCATTGTTTAACATTTCGAGCACCTGCCCGTGCTACCACACCCGATTGAGTATATTAGCTTGACCAAATCTGACGATTTCTTCTTTTCATTCATATAATAAGCTCAGAACCTAGTTCCAACACTTGAAATTCTCTGCCACGCCTACTTCCAACATATAAACACCGTATCAATCACCACACGACATACCAGAACATGACTGCATACCTTTGCTGAATTAGCACCATGCACCGCAAAATTCATCCTCTAACTACAATGACGCTCCCTGAACCTTAATAGCCACAATTCCACGAATTTGATGCTCCCAATGCACCTCATGATATATATACATCCATCCTGCTATAATGCTGACGATACCACCACAACGGAGGAAATGTGCAGAAATTCATACCCAACTGTAGAGTTAACAAATCATTGAATATCTCCTCTTGACCAGAATAATCACCTCATTATAAACCTGAATAATGGTATGTGTTCTTCAATATACACTTCACATAACCTTATCGCACTGATCCCTGATCCGACAATCTCGTCTCACCCAGTACGAACTGCTCAGACAATAAATCACCCCAAACATGACCAACAGCCTCACATGATACCACATCGCGCCAATAGGCCATAACTCGAACATGATAATAAGAAACGACTCAGGAAGGGACTATTCAACTCACGAAAATAATATAAGCCCTTTTTTTCTCCAGAAAATAGGAAGTAGAACATAAGAAAGAATAAATATAGTAACCTTACTCATCATCACACTGTTGCGGCGTGCAATCCGATCCGAATAAGATACCCGTGGCGACGTGCCACCCGATCCACACATAGAATTTACATAAGAAGATATATATACGGAGCTAGTTTGATCACTATTACAAATTATTGAATATCGATCATAAGCACGCTAAGTGCATAATACCATCCTGGGGAGACTTATAAATCCGTAGGATACAAAACTTAAGTACAACTGAGGTGCGATATATAAAAAAAAAATACACTTTGGATCTCAAGAGCTATCCTGCTCACATAACATCCCCCACTACGCGGGACCTCAACAAATAGGAAATTATCAAGCTGTTTCACAACTCAGACGACACAATCATAATAACACATAAATTTGATGAAGATGGGACAACATCCGATGTTCTAATACCTTTCCATGAAAAAGCGCTCTACTGAAATGAATATGTCTGCCTCATACGGAGCCCATAATCATATTTGAATCCATCCACAAACATCGAGTCTACCTTGCTCGCACCAACTAAGCTAATAGCTTTTACCTGGGTCCATATTAACCCACTTTCTCTCATAATACGCGAGAACAACCATCATAGCGGGGACAAACACCCCACAATCCACAACCAAAAGAACTGAACGCCTTCCATGCATAAATTCTCAATTAAGAAATATTGCACTTCTTTAAACTCAGTCCAAATCTTCAATCCATCAAGTGACTACATGTCACAATTTATACAATCTTTTCGCGGTCATGCTTCCACGACTTCCCACACAAGGAAACAAGTCTTCCCATCCATAACACCGACCACACTAAGGCCGCAAAACACATCAAGAACCCATGACCAGGGTACAAAGCCTCTTTCACCGAATATCGATCTCAGGTAACACTGAAGATAACACTAGCTTACTCTGAACTTTCGAATCACTTTTTCTTGCTCTTCCAAGCTCATGACATCCTTATTAACACCGAACCGCAATCTCGATTCTTACTCCCAGTACATACTGCGTACCGCACCCAACATGCCAATATGAGGTAGCGCAAGAATTCCATCATAACTTCTGAACCACCAATAGGGTGAACACTTCATCATATAGAAATCGTTTACTTAACTCAATTCAAGAGAACCATCTCAACACATGAGTGAATTCCCATAATCACCCAACATGCAAATCCTTAAGTAGTAGTCTATACCACCATAACCATTCCGGGATCCGCCTACACCTGACAGGCCATAGCACTCAAATGCTCCCACATGAAATCCCTTACGACAACCGACAAGCCCTGCACAAACTGGCACAAACCACATGCATAACTTAATCACACCGAAGGAACTGATCACTTTCGTAAATGTGCCATTTCAACCATGGATAATCAATTTATCTTCTTTTAATCATCTTCAATTGCTTCAGGAATAATAGAAACTTCCTTCAACTCATAGCAAACTCAACCCTCACTCATCCCGAGTGACCTTGATTCACGAGACTATGCTGCCTAAATCCCGCAATCCGTCTCATACCCTCTTGATAATCTTTCTACAATCCGGAGTATATTTATCTCACTCCTCCAATACTATCCTGCATACTGAAACATATCATAGAACAATCCAACCATCTTCCTTTTTCTCATAAATTACTCTGCAAAAGCTCGATTCTTGATCATACTGCTGCCTGAAACCCTTAAATGCCACATTCTTAACTTTGAATTCACTAGGACCTCTATTGAGAGTCACCCACTCTGACTGGCCCCGAATACAACAACTCCAAGGCTCTTCTAGCACATGGACACCCTTTTCAATGAAGCACGTGACCGAGTCACTATCCTGACAACTCACCTATGCCTTAAGAAAAATTTTGAATCTTCCAAAGCCTAACCTTTGTCCGACAGGGCCAACTTTTGCACACATTAATCAAATCCCACACAAAATCACCATTTTACTCCTTTCCCTTAGTTCTAATTATTCGCCAACACGCCGACAATCCGCAACCCTATGATAACACAATCCTGCAACCCAACTGCAAATGTTGGGACTCCCCCACTTAGCCCGAATCTACTCCTTGCACCACTCTCGACCCTGTCGAGATCCTTTCTCCTTTGATAACACGATCTTTCTCAACCAACCCCTCCAATTCTTCCAAATTCTCTTGCTAGAACTCCCTAAATATTCAAATTCTCCAGCATCATTCACACATTCTTCCTCCTACCGAATAGCAACTAGAACCCCTCACAGAGACCTTCCAACCATGCCACCGCTAACCTATTCACAGGAGATAACCCACCTGTGGAAATCACCCGCGGACACCTTCCAACGATGCTGAAATACACGCTCTCTGCGACTTCAATACCCTACCCTACGCCCTGATTCATTTACCAACTTCACTAGTCCATCCGCTCCTCATGGACATCTATTAAATGCGCGACAATATCTTCAAATTCCAAGCTATGTTGTCGTTTCCCCACTTTGCGACTGCTCGACTTCCGCTTCTTACACCTGGCCTCCTAGAAATGGAACCACCGCCTAGCCTCACTTTAGGATCATTCTCTGTAGCTCTCAAACCAACAGATCACCACGACTTCAAGCTCTCCGGAGATCATCTTTCTCTAGCTTCCTTCATTATCAACACTTATCTGATACTGAACCACCGCACATCAAGGTCTCTGTCAACCGCATTCTTCAATACTTCTTCTCAATACTCTAACCCCACGCAACCGAAGAAACCATAGCACCGACAAACTTAATACATTCCATTCGATCAATAACGGCGACTTCACATCACAGGTGCATATCCCACCTCACTTGAAGACACCAAGTCTTACTACTTTATCAACCCCTACCGGACCATTCATAATCCAAATGCCTTTCCTATGCCGGAACTAAAATACCGAAATCTCGAAATCACACTCTGAGAATACCTCCCTTCAAACCATTCATCACCCCCAACATACGGGCAAGCATTCTATCATCATATCGACATCACATGATAACCAATCACAAGCATCATCACTACCCGAGCATAGCCTTAACACTCTTAGAAACACAGCTACTGAGCTGAAATAACATATTATTCTTTTGCAGGGCCATAACAACAGCCCCAACCAATTATACATAGAAACATCTTGAGTTACATCTGTAGCACCATTTCAATTCCTCAAATTTCCTGATTCATAGCAAGCGCTTCGCGACGCGTAAGATTGAGTAGGAATGAACATAGGCATAAGCCTCAAAGGAATCAAATCGCACGATGAGGAATCAAGAAGGGAAGTACTCCTAATAGCCCTGTAGCCTCTCGAAGATAAGTACAGACGTCTCCGTATCGATCCGCAAGACTCTACTAGACTTGATCATGACTCGTGAGACCTAAGGGAACCTAGAGCTCTGATATCATGTTGTCACGACCCAAAATTCATAAGGTCGTGATGGCACCGGACATCATTGGCAGGCAAGACAATCATTAAATAGTTGAAATAATTTCCGGTTTTAACATTTATGAAAAATATTTCCTTTCACTTTATTACATATTAACTATATAAAATATGTTAAGTAAAAAAATGGTTTGAATATTACACTTTTAGGAAATATATCCCAACACATCCCAGAACCCGGTGTCACAAGTACATGAGCAATTTCTAAGAGTTTTACAATTTCTGCAAAGCTTGTCTGAAATACAAGTGGACAAGGAAATTAAAATAATGTAATACAGTATGGGGAGACTCTGTCAGCTGCGGATCGCCTCCAGATGATGCAGCTCGCCTAAGCCTCCAATCCTCGACATCGCTATGGAAGTACCTGTGCAATAAAATGCACAGCAAGTGTAGCATGAGTACAAAAACAATATGTACTCAGTAAGTCGCCTGCCTAATCTCAGAGAGGTAGTGACGGGAGGTCAAATTAGACACTTTTTAAAGGTCAATTTAGAATATTCAAGTGTGACACTAAACATGATTATCATAGGCAATTTATTAAAATCAGGAATAAATATTATCAACTTTGTTCACATTTAACACTTTATACCTTCGTCATATTAATAACAATTAATCAACATGGGTGGTTTAATCAAATACAATTAATCAACGGGAAGGAAAAACTTCTTCTAAAATCTTTTAATAACTTTAAATCTCTGTCATTTCAAATGACAACTTAAAATCCTAGGCTAGTAATCAGGCAAAAATCATAGCAACTACGCAGTAAATGTTATACGCAAGCAATGCTGAGGGTCGAACGGCGCGGACTAACTATAATAAATTGTGCACTGACGAGGGTCAAACAGCTCGAACCATAGTTGCATCTATCTGCCCCGCTCGCGAATCGATCATGCGACGCGGTTATACATACAAATAATAAGGCTAGCCTGCTCGCTAATCATACATGCGACCCAGGTGCTCATATGTATACATATCCACATAATAAATTTGTATTTTATCAAGAAAGCAGTTTTTCTCAGGAAAGTGGTAAAATTCTTCTTAAAGGAACATGTAATATGGCTTTTAAATCTTTGTTTTGAAACTCATTTGCTAAGTTTAATCATATTCCATAATATAACCCTACCAGGTATACAATTATCCATGGAGGAATCAATTCTCTTTCCAGATGATTAAGAAAATGAACTCTAGTCTTCTTTAGATATTCACTTACGATTTCGATTATGTTAGCAGTTTAGTATTACAGGCGGGATTACATGTACAACACGTAAGGCATGCTAGTGGGTCCTAGACTACCCAGACATTGCATATTGTAGCTATGCACGGACTCCCGTCACCTCGTACGTACGTAGCCCCCGAAGATAATAGCACATACTTAATTAATTCCCCCTCACAAAGTTAGAAAGGAGACTTACCTCGCTCCGAAATTCCATAACCGGCTTCCAAGCCCTTCTGACGAATCCAACAGACGCACAACTCCCCAAAACTATCCAACAAGGACACAATGAAAATATACTCTAATATTTGCAACAATTCCAAATTATATAATTTCCCAACCCCGCTTAGTTAAATGACCAAAATCTCCTCGAGCCCATGTTCCCGGAATTCGAAATTTCTCGAAGATATATTCTACCCAGAGCCTTAATAGTTAAAATACACAATTTACTCTACATTCCATGCTCAAATTCGTGGCTAAAAATCCAAATTATCATTCCTAGGTTTTCTTCAATAATTCCAAATTATTCCACAATTTTCATGTATAATTCCATGCAACAACATTGTATTTAACTTAGAAACATGAAGGAGTTACTTACCTTGACATTGCATGAAGAAATTCCCTCTTTGAAGCCTCCCAAGATCGTCCAAACCAAGAGAAAAATGAAGAAATGGCCAACAATTCTCAGGTTTAAAACATTCTGCTCAGGACATTTTTCGCACCTGCGATTCAACACCCCCACCTGCGATTCCGCAAGTGCGACCAAACCTCCACACCTGCGGCTTTCCTCAACTTGAGCCAACTTCGCACCTGCGCCCCATAACCCGCATCTGCAACCTCGCAGGTGCAATAATACCATCGCACCTGCGCTCCCATCCGCACTATCAATTCGTTGCACCTGCGGTGCACTAGCCGCACCTGCGGCCAAATCCTCGCAGGTGCGTTCACACCAGATGACAGCAAATTCCAGCCTTCTTCAAACTCTCAACTTGATCCGTTAACTACCCGGAATCCACCCGAGGCCCCGGGGACCCTGTCCAATAATACCAACCTGTTCCAAAACATAATGCGGACTTGCTCAAGGCCTTAAATCACATCAAACAACATCGAAACCACGAATCGCACCCAAATCCCAACTTTATGAACTTAGAAATTTCCAACTTCTGCATCTGATGCCGAAACATATCAAATCATATCCGATTGACCCCAAATTTTGCACACAAGTCATATTCGACATTATGGACCTGCTCCAACTTCCGGAATCGCATTCTGACCTTGATATCAAAATTTCCACTTCCGATGGGATTTCTCAAAAACCTCTAAATTTCTATCTTTAGCCAAATGACTCCAAAATGACCTCTGGACATCCGAATTCACTTCTGATCGCGCTCCCAACTCCAAAATCACTATACGAAGCTATTCCCAGACTCGAAATCCCTAACGGACACCAACATCACTGAAATGCGCTTCAAGCCAAACTTAAGAAATTCCTTCAAAGAATGTTGACTTCCAGCATATACGCTGAAATGCTCCCGGGTTATCCAAAACCTGATTCAGACATACGCCCAAATCCAAAATCATCACATGAACCTGCTAGAACCTTCAAATCCTGATTCGGAGTTCGTTTACTCAAAATTCCAATCTAAGTTGATTCTTCCAACTTAAGGCTTCAGAAATGAGAATTTTCTTTCTAAATCAACTCTAAACTTTCCGAAATTTAATTCCGACCACACCTACAAGTCATAATACCTGAACTGGAGATGCTCATGACTTCAAACCGCTGAACGACGCGCTAGATCTCAAAATGACCGGTTGGGTCGTTACAATATTTTAATATTGCAAAACACTCCTTTAATATTCGTTACTAACTTGGTTACCTTTTGATATTTTTTTTTTTTATTATTCCCGTTCCCAAAGGTTGGTTCAGCATACTGGCATCGCCAACATATCACACCAGATCCAGAGGTCCTCCACTTCCTCCTCTACCAAGCGATCCTAGAGGAAAAAGTAAAGGAAAAGGGAAAATGGATGATTTGAGTGGTATTAGGAAAGACAACGCTACCATGGTAGAAAACATTGAAACTTCAAATGGCCGAAGCACTCCAGCACAGAATGAGTTGGTCTTACGCCTGGAACCAAAAATCCTGGAACTACAAGGAAAGATTGAGCAGGTTCGAAATTTGGCAAACCTCTCCCTTACTCTCAATGTCCCCGACATTAACTATCAAATAAGACTACCCAGAACCAAACACCACCGAAAAAACACATAGAACCAAAATCCACCACCAAATCCTCCTGCACCACACCAGTCTCCCGTACCTCCCCAGAACCTTAATCTGCCACCAATAGCAACCCTTCAACAACACCACCATCATCCAACTCAATACCCACAAACCACTACTTATCACACTCCCCAGATTGCACCACAACCTACTCACGATCCCAAAAACTCAACCAATGACCACCCTTATACCAAATTCCAGGAATCCATCAAAGGAATCTGATATATGTGGAAAATATACCCCACACTCCGCAACAAACCCTATACACACCTGAATCGATTGAGAAGGACCTACTCATTAAAAATATGACAGAGGTACTCAAGAAGATCACTTGTATAGTTCAGAGTGTTGAAGGTGGTAAAGGCGTTGAAGGTATAAACTATGAGGACCTATGAATTCAGCTGAATGTGGAACTACCGGAGGGTTACAAACCTCCCAAGTTCGAAATGTTCGATGGAATTGGTGATCCGAAAGTGCATCTAAGAATTTATTGTGACAAGTTTGTAGGAGTAGGCAAAAATGAACAAATCCGCATGAAACCGTTCATGCGAAGACTAACATGGGGTGCTTTGTCTTGGTATATCAGTCAAAACCCAAAGAAGTGGTCCAGTTGGGTAAATATGACGTCAAACTTCATGGACAGATTTATGTTCAACACGGAAAACGCGCAAGACATTTTCTACATTCCAAACCTCAAGAAGAAGCCGACAGAAACCTTTCACGAGTATGATACTCGTTGGAGATCATAAGCCGCAAAAGTAAGGCCAACACTTGAAGAAGAACAAATGAACAAGTTCTTCGTTAGAGCTCAAGACCTGAAATATTATGAAAGGTTAATGGTTATTGAAAATCACATATTCTCATCATCAAGCTAAGAGAAAGAATAGAAAAAGGAATTAAGAATGGGATGGTGACCAATTTCGAGGCAATGCAGAACACGAAGAAAGCTTTGCAATCGGGAGGCATTTCGAAGAAGAAAGAAGTAGGTGTCGTGATGGTATCCTAGGGTCCTAAGTCTCACATACCAAACACTTCCACCCGCATACCAACCTTCATCCCCCGGATACCAACAGCCTGCTACTACCTACAATGCCTATAATACACAACCTGCATATTACTATTCACCACCACCATCCCGCCAAAACTACTAGAAGACACGTCCAAATTTTGACCGCAGACCTCCTAGATAATACACCCCAATTATTGAACTCATAGACTAACTGTACGAGAGACTGAAGGCCGCTGGTTATGTCACTCCCATTCCTATAGTTGTCATGGATAATTCCTCCTAGTGGATCAACCCCAACAAGACATGTGCATATTATTAAAGCATGAAGGGTCATGCCATTGATGAGTACCGCACATTGAAATACATAATTCAGAAACTGATCGACACTAAGGTCATACAGGCAAAGGAAGTTGCACCAAATATTTGTAAAATTCCTCTCATGGATCACAGAGGTAAGGGAGTGAATGTGATAGAGACTAATGAAGAATGCGATCAAGAGGGGTCCATCGGACTCATTCGAGAAGGGGACACTCCTAAAATATCTCCAGTCACCCTCACGCCGGTTGTCGTCCAAACCCAGTTTGAAGTTGAGGTATTTACACCCTTCACTGTGATGGTAGCTCCCACACCATATTACAAGTCCGATGCCATCCAATGGGACTATGTTGCAGAAGCAAGGAGAAAGGGAAAGAAAAAATGGAAGAAACAGGTGCAACACAAGGTATGACTAGAACTGGCAGAGTTTATACACCTGAGAACCTGGGGGGGAACAAGCAAGGAAGCTGCATCTAAACCGCCTATTGTTGAAACTGGCAATGATGATCTTTGGAGAAAGGTACAAGCAAGATAGTACTCTGTTGTTGACCACTTGAAACAAAACTCCCGCTTAGATATCCATCTTGTCACTACTTCAAAACTCATACACACACATGAATGCTTTGATGAAGGTGTTGAGTGAAGCTTATCTACCCACCAACATCACTAGTGGGGAGATGGATAACATGGTGTGATAGGTATTGGAGAGCCACACAATCACTTTTCATGAAGATGAATTACCACCAAAAGGGCTAAGTCACAACATGCGCTACACATCAAGGTGCAATTTGAGGATAAGTTCATCTCCATTGTCTTGATAAATGGAGGTTCAAGTCTTAACATATGCCCCCTGACTACTCTGAAGAGATTGGGTAAATGCATGTACGAGATACGAATGGGAAGCATGAATGTGAAGGCGTTTGATGGATCTCAGAGAGCTACCATTGGAAAAATCAACCTCAGTCTACATATGGGCCCGACTTCATTTGATGTCGAGTTCCAAGTGTTAGATATATCTTCTACTTACAACATGTTGTTGGGACGATATGGATACATGCTGCTGGTGCAGTGGCTTCAACCCTGCATCAGGCTGTGAAGTTTGAGTGGAATCATCAGGAGGTGATCATTATGGAGATGGGAGTAACCCCATTTAGACCAATCAGACTGTTCCAGTCATAGAAAATAGAAAGTAACTGGGTGGAGAAACATATCATCGCATTGAGCGAGTCAATGCAATTAAAAAGGACCGATGGTGGAGCAACAAGATAGAAAGCATACTGCTCTAGACGGGGTATGAACCCGGCAAAGGTCTCAGCAAAAATCTTCAAGGGATTACCAAACCCATACAACCACAGCGTCATGGCACAACTTTTGGGCTCGGATATGAATACACGTGGAAGGAATACCAGGATTGGTCACAATCATGGTGTGCTCCTTATTATCCGCTGGAACAACCGGTACCACCTCTATACCATACATTCTATCAAGCTGACATGATGTGGGGATCTGAGGAAGATGAATTTTTAGCTGGCATGAGGAAGTTGTTTCTAGATGAAGAAAATATCGACTGCAGTACAATAGTTTAGGAGGAAGAGGATGAGGAAGACCTTACCATTCAGATCATGGAGAAAGAACCTGTCTCAAGAACTGGACCGACGCACTGTCCCGGGCCCGTCGAGTTCCTGGGTAGCATGGCAAATTAGCATGAATTACTTTTTAAAAAAAATAGTTTTGAACATTTGGGACTTTTCAATATTTTGGTTTGAAATAATTGCTCGATCCATCAAGCCGCACTTGTTGACATTTTTAAGATTCTATTAATGCATTACTGCTTTTCGTATTTATTATTATTTTTACATTTTTCTTTTTAGCATCATTATTACCTATCCCGATGAAGCTATGACTGTGACATGTAATGAGACAACGCGACATGAGGATAGTGATTTAGAGGATCTGGAAGATGATATATAATACCTGAGGAAATTGTCAGAGAAGTAGAAAACTTTGAAAGCAAATCAAAGTCTAATTTGGAGGAAACTGAGACCGTTAACTTAGGGGATTCTGAAAAGGTCAAGGAAACACGTATAAACATTCATATATCACTTTCAGAGAAGGAAGAGTACATCATATTCCTAAAAGAGTATAAAGATATATTTTCATGGTCTTACGACGATATGACCCGTTTGAGGACATCAATAGTGGCTGACAAGCTACCCACTAATCCCATGTGTCTACCGGTAAAGCAGAAGCTCAAAAGGTTCAAGCTGGACATGAGTTTGAAGATAAAAGAGGAGGTCACCAAGCAAATCAAATCCAAGGTTCTCCGAGTGGTCGAATATCCGACTTGGTTAGCCAACATTGTGCCAGTTCCGAAGAAAGATGGGAAAGTCAGAGTATGTGTCGATTATTGAGATCTCAACAGAGCAAGTCCCAAAGATGATTTCTCGTTGCCCAATATACAAATACTTATTGATAACTCTACCAAGCATGAACTCCAGTCCTTTGTGGATTGCCTCGCTAGATACCATCAAATCTGGATGGATGAGGAAGATGCCAAAAGACAGCCTTCATCACACCACGGGGGATATACTGCTACAAAATGATGTCGTTTGGTCTGAAAAATGCTAGAGCCACCTACATGAGATCCATGACAACCATTTTCCACGACATGATACACAAGGAAATAGAGGTGTATGTGGATGACGTTATCATCAAATCTAAAAGGAGTTCGGATCATATAGCGAACTTGAAGAAATTTTTTTGACCGGCTTCGAAAATGCAATTTGAAGTTGAATCCTGCAAAATGTGCCTTCGGAGTCCTTGCTGGAAAATGTTAGGATTCATCGTCAGTCGCCGAGGGATTGAGTTAGAACCATCGAAGGTCAAAGATATCCATGACTTGCCACCTCCAGAGAATAAGAAAGATGTGATGAGTTTTTTAGGTCGCCTCAATTACATCAGTCGCTTCATAGCACAATCAACCGTGATATGTGAGCCAATCTTCAGGATGCTGAGGAAAGATAATGCAACAAGCTGGACTTAAGAATGCCAGAAAGATTTTTACATGATGAAACTGGAAGAAATGAGCAGGAAATATATTATCTGAGCAAGAAATTCACGCCTTATGAAGCCCAGTTCTCTTTATTGGAATGCACCTACTGTGTTTTGACATGGATAGCTCAGAAGTTGAGGCATTATTTTTGTGCATACACTACAAATCTCATATCGTTCAGAAACCCATGCCTACGGGTAATTTAGCAAAGTGGAAAATATTGCTGAGTGAGTTCGATATCGTCTATGTAACTCAGAAAGCGGTCAAAGGGCAAGCCTTGGAAGACCATTTGGCAGAAAATCCCGTAGATGTAGATACGAACCAGAGAAAACGTATTTCCCTGATGAGGAGGTTTCATTTGTAGGAGAATATATCACCGAGGTATATGATGGTTGGAGGATGTTCTTCAATGGAGCAGCAAACTTCAAAGGAGTGGGTATCGGAGCTGTCTTAGTATCATAAACCGGCCAACATATGGCGGAGTATGAGGCCTGCATCTTGGGACTCAGGTTGGCTATTGACATGAATGTTCAGGAGCTGCTGGTAATTGGAGATTCCGATCTTTTGGTGCATCAGGTTCTAGGAGAATGGGCTATGAAGAACACCAAAATATTACCATATTTGCACTGTGTACAAGAGCTGATCAAGAGGTTCACAAAGATAGAGTTCAAACAAGTTCCGAGGATTCAGAGTGAGTTCGCAAATGTGTTAGCCACTTTGTCTTCCATGATATAACACCCAGACAAGAATTTCATTGATCATATCCCAATAGAGATTCACAAGCAGCCAGCTAATTGTGCTCATGTTGAAGAAAAGATTGGCGGATATCTGTGGTTCCACGACATCAAGAAGTACCTGGAAAATGGAGAATACCCAGAGAATGCTACCCATACTCAGAAGCGCACGCTTAGAAGATTAGCCAACCATTTCTTTCAAAGCGGGGGGGATTCTTTATAAAAGGACTCCCGACCTGGGATTACTACGGTGTGTCGATGCCAAGGAGGTATCCAGATTGCTCGAGGAAATACATGTCGGAACTTGCGAACCGCACATGAATGGTTTCATCTTAGCCAAGAAGATACTAAGAGCATGGTATGACTATGGAAATAGACTGCATCAAGTATGTTCAAAAGTGTCACCAATGCCAGATACATGCTGACATGATAGGAGTACCACCCAATGAACTCAATGCAACAAGTTCACCCTGGCCTTTCTCTACTTGGGGTCTGGACGCCATCGGCCCAATTCAGACCGCTGCTTCAAACGGGCATAGGTTCATTATGGTGGCCATAGACTAATTCACAAAATAGGTTGAGGATGCATCTTATAAAGTTGTAACTAAGAAGGTTGTAGCGGATTCTATTCGGGACCGCATTGTTTGTCGATTCGGAGTACCGGAGTTAGTCATTACTGACAATGCCACTAATTCAACAATGATTTGATGAAGGAAATGTGTGAAACATTCATGATCAAGCATGGGAACTCCACAACATATAGGCCGCAAATGAACGGAGTCGTAGAAGCCGCGAACAAGAACATCAAGAAGATATTGAGGAAAATGGTAGAGAATTACAAACAATGGCACGAGAAGCTGCCATTTGCATTACTTGGATATCGTACCACAGTTCGGAAATCAACTGGGGCAACACCCTATCTATTGATTTATGGTACTAAAGTCATTATTCCCGACAAAGTGGAACTTACTTCCTTAAAAATCATACAACAAGCCGAGCTTAGCGATGCGGAATAAGTACGAAGCCGGTATAAACAACTAGCCCTCATTGATGGAAAAAGAATGAATGTGGTATGTCATGGTCAACTCTACCAGAACATAATGGCAAGCGCTTTCAACAAAATGGTCAGGTCAAGACAATTCACACCGGGGCAATTGGTGCTAAAGCGAATCTTTCCGCACCAGGATGAAGCCAAGGGGAAGTTCTCTCCCTACTGGAAAGGTCCTTACATGGTTCACTGGGTATTGACATGAGGAGCACTTATACTCGTAGAAATGGACGGAGAAATTTGGCCAAAACCTATCAATTCATACGCAGTCAAGAGATACTATGTTTAAGATTGTTTGCATTTTCTATTTGATGTAACTGAACTACGTTCGACCTGATTCCCGTTTAATAGGGGATACGTAGGCAATCCTCTAGGTTCGGTCACATCCTAATAAAATCTTCATTTCCCCGTGATAAGAAACTGGGGCAAGATCGCGAGTTTGTTAGATTTCATCACGTGTGGAACAACTAAAGAATGTATTGTCAGGAGTATGCACTTAAACTGGGGTAGAATTTTGAGGAGGACCCTCAAAATTCTAAAGCATGGAGGTTGCAATGTCTCAAAATATGTCACAATCACCGGTTCATCTAAATTATTTGATATAATGCACTATCATATATTTCAAACAACTACATTTCTACAAATAGTTTGTCAAATGCATACATGCTTTTCGAAAACTTTGTTTCTATGGCAGCCAAATGTTACCCAGGGTGACTCAAGCAGGACCCCAAGACAGGAGTAAAAGAGAAGCATGGAATCAAGAGCACGAACCAACCCCCCCCCCTAAAAAAAACTCATAATTTTTCTTTGAACGCAGGCACAATGAACATAACAATATTGTTCGCAAATATATACACGCAGCAAAATCGCTATTTTCATAACAACAAACACATCAAGCTAAGAAATATTTACTCTCTCGCAGTTGATCATTTTTTTTCTTGCATAGGGCTAAGCACTACCCTTCTTTGCATGAGACTAAGAACTGTCTCCATCCCTCGCATGAGCCTAAGCATTGCCTCCATCATTGCATAAGGCTAAACATTGCCTCCATTACTGCATAAGGCTAATCATTGCCTATCCTTTCCAGAGACTAAACATTGTCTACTTTCCTTGCATGAGACTAATCATTGTCTCTACTCTTTGCATAGGGATAAACACTACCCTCACCATTGCATAAGGGTAAGCATTGCTTTTCCGTGCATGAGACTAAGCATTGTCTCCACTCTTTGCATAGGGCCAAAAACAGCCTTCACCATTGCATAAGACTCCTTGCATGAAACTAAGCACTGTCTCCACCCTTTGCATAGGACCAAACACTGCCCTTACCATTGCATAAGGCTCCTTGAATGAGACTAAGCACTGTCTCCACCCTTTGCATAGGGTTAAACACTGCCCTCACCATTGCATAAAGCTCCTTGCATAAGACTAAGCACTGTCTCCACTCTTTGCATCGGGCTAAACACTTCCCTCACCATTGCATAAGGCTAAACATTGCCTTTCCTTGCATGAGACTAAGCATTGTATACATCCCTTGCATGAGGCTAAACATTGCCCTCGCCATTGCATAAGGCTAAACATTGCTTCTCTTTGCATGAGACTAAGCCTTGTATCCACTCTTCGCATGGGGCTAAGCACTGCCCTCATCCCATACAAGACTAAGCCTTGTCTTGTCTCGTCCTCACATATAACTAAGCATCACTTGTTTCCTCTATTAAATGAGCATATCTTTGTAATCTAATGGTATGAAACATCGCTACATTATCCGAAGGCGTCATAGTCCAAATGCACCATCCTCATAGCCTGAAGACACCATTCCATGGCCTGAGGATCTCTCGAAACTACACATCATTATTCAAAGGCGTCATAGTCCAGAGGCACCATCCTCATGGCCCGAGAACACCATTTCATGGCCTGCGAATCCCTTATCATATGTTTCATGGCCCAGGACGTCATGGTCTAAGGAAATCATCCTCATCGTCCAAAGACAACCTTCATGGTCCAAAGGAAATTTGCATCATGTTTAAATTTTTGCAATAACCCATATATATTCGCATGCACCGTGTTTTAAGTTTTGAAGGAAATTCGAAAGGTAACCGTTCTAGAAACGGGAGCAATCATCGCCCCCGTTTCCGTTCACAACGTTCACATCCTTTGACTACTTCAAACATAACTAACGATCCGTAATTCCCTACCTTTTACTCTATGACCATTCTGATATCTTCCTTATGATACACCTGTAACGTTCATTTTGCATTCATGACTCCACCTAAAATTGTCTGTTACTTACAACAATATCCTATCCAAAAGAACATTTTCGAAACATGTGACCATTCTTATAACAACTTCATCAGTTTTATTCGTCGTTGGGTCCAGAACTATACACGGACTGATTCCCGTAGTATCAAGGATATGTAGGAAACTCAGGAACCAGGGTTCAGCCCCTATTTTTCCAAATCACATCATTCCCCACTCAATTCGGCCAAAATTGGTCATCATTTTCATAACCCGACAACTCTTTCATCATTCCCAGGTAAAGAGGGGCAGTTGTTGATACCCAATTTTGCCCTCATATTTTTTTAAAATAGTACATGTATTTTTAAAATATCATTTTTTTGCATCATTATTTAATTTACAAGATTTATACAAATAATTTTCCGCAATTTCTAAAGTTATAAAATTAATTTTCTAGCATTTAAATTACTTAAATATTTATTAATTATTATTTTAAATTATTTGTGATGACTTAATCATCCAAATTTATTAGCTATACCCACATACATGTTTTAAAACATTTTTACTTCATTTCACATGATTACATTTGTATTTTCTGAGCTATTTACATAATTTTGCAAAAATGACCTATATTCTACAAATAATTGCATTTACTATATTATTTATGCCAAAATAGGATTTTTATATTTTTATAAGATTGAGTTATAATTTTTAATAGCTTTACAACATAATATTATATTTACCATTTATTAAATGTTTTAATAATTTATTTTATTAATTTTAAAGGGGTTTCAAGAGATGGCCAAAATAGGCTAATTTTTGGTCCATTTTTGGCTCAAAACATTAGCCCTACACCCCAGTAACCCTCCAGCCCAATACCAGATGACCCTTTTAGCCCAACCCGGTAGTGACCCCTCTTATAACCCGCCCCATCTCCCTTTTAATCTTGGCCCACAAACCATCCCCTTCTTTTTATCCACCAAACCCCTAACCCTAAAGACCACTCTCTCATTCCGCCGCCCCCAGAACCTCTCGAACCTTCCTCCTCAGAAACCCTAGAAGTCACCTTCCTCAATCTTCTCCAAATCCAATCAAGTGATGGATCCCCTCGGTGATCTACTTACCTTTTATGGATTATCTCATTGTTTCTTACAAGACTATGGTATTACATAGTACGTGCCTCAATTATGGCAAGTACTAATCTCCCAAATCGGGTGCCATCGCCTTCAACCTTTGGTATTTAGACGATATTTCGTCTATATACACTCACTACCAGGCTATATGGTCCGATTTGGTGAGAACTCTGACTATTTGTGTTCTTCTTCTTGAACTAGGGTTTACCCGATTTTTCTCCCAAATAGATTCTGAATTGATTTTGCATGTTTTCTTTCCTTAATCTATGTTTGATTAATTATGTTTTCTTGTTTGTTCGTTCAATTTTACTACTATATAAACCTCTCCCCTGATTCCCTTTGGACCTCAGTCACAGAAATAGACTTGAATCATTACTATTATTTCATTATCACTCATTATACTCTAAAACCTGATACCTTGGCCGACTGAAAGCCAAGGCCATTTGAATTCGATTGTGTTCTTTCTCAGTGCAAGCACTGCCCGGGGTTCATTCGAAACCCTTGGGAACTCTGACGCACTAGGATTTTAGGAAATCTGCTCCTCTTTGCTACTGTAAATCGAATCACCTCTGGAAATTGTTCTTCTCATTTGTTTGCTTGTTAACTTGTAACTGGTAAGTACCTTTGGCTCTCGTAATTTAATTTTTTTTTTTACATTTATGTTCATGCTCTGTATTTCTATGTTGTTTAAGCTCCGGTGAACCATAATGATACTATGTTTTTGGTCCTTTTTGCTTTGAATTATCCTATAGTCTTATGTTTTCTAGCATCAGAACTTGCCTAAAGTTTTAAATTTCGTACTGTCTAAAGCCTGCTTAGTCTAGTGTGTTTGTGTATGTCTGAAAGCTATGCTTTTCATAAGTTCATCTCCTTCTTATTTATGATTCTTATGATAGATCTATTCATACCTAATGTATCATTCCCTATTATGTCATTTCTATACCACTTGTTAACTTCTTCATGATTGATCTATGCTTATGCAATTTCTGAATGCCTGTATTGCCTGGACTTCTAAACCAACATGACATGTCTTTCTTGCTATTAGTAAATTCAATGTATGTTCTGTGGCTCATTCAATTCTGTGTTCTTAAAATATCTCTTAAGACTCTGATACATAGCTTATTCCTATACTTGATTAACTGATATAAGTCCAAATGCCTATCTGTTTTGTTAATATTGGTAATGTTCCACTTTGGTGTCGTGATTGATGCTCAGCATATTAAGCTTTCCACGTGATTGTTTGTCAAGCATTGTAGACTATGCCTACCAGCCTATTTGTTATACTCACTGGGCTCATGTTAGTATTTCTATGTGCAAACTACTATTTCACTTGTTCTATTTTGATTCTACTAGACCTTCATGCCAAAGCTCTTATGTTAAGGTCCTTTAGGCTACTTCTAGAGCATGTTTTACTCAGCAGCTGTCTTTTGAATGGTTTGTTATGCTATGTTGGTCCATCCTGTCACTTTGAACTTTCTTTTTGAATTACAAGACTTAACTTGACTCATATGTGTCCTTTAGCCCTTTTCAATTTAGTATAGTCATGTCTAGATGTCTTCTCTAGAACTGCTATTAGCTATAGCTTCAAGAATCGAGTGTTTAAGTTGTTTTAGTTAGATTCTATAAATCTTTCATCACCAGTATGGCTGAGTCTGGCATGCTTTTGGGTAAGTAAGTTTTGGGCCATTCACGTTGGGCATGGAACTCAAGCGGCTATGGAAAACTGATGTCTGAATCTGCTATTGTGCAAAGAATAAGACCATTGAAGGCCTAGGGACCTTCCTGGTTTATGTCTGTGTTGGGCTTTTAATTTCTTCATTGTGCGTGTGTCAGTTCATACTTGTAATTTGTCATCATGTATCATTTTTGTTTTCTTGGGTCCGTAATAATTTGTAAACAAACAATTGGGGATTAGTTAAAAGGGGGAACTGAGATAATTTATCTTTTACCTGAATGGATAGAAACCTATAGAATCTTGATTGTTTGTTTGTTCGTCATGCCTCATTCTTTTGGAAAATATGTGCATATAATGTTATGACTTGAATGGTTAGAGAGCATGCATGTAGGATCTAAACTAAACCTCTTGCACTTAGATGTCATGCCTATAGGAGCTTAATACAACTAAAGTGCATGTTTGGGCCACTTATTTGAATTGTGTAACTAACTTAGATATCATGCCTATAGGAAACTCAAATACTTCACCTACTCAACCTGTCTAATGCATGCATATTGTCAGAATGTTTGTATGACTTTAGGGTTTCATCTGTTCACATGCTTACTTCTATGCACTTTAGATAATATGCCTATAGGATGCAACCATGTAATACTTTTAATAATCTCGATACCATGGCTATAAGGTTTAATAATCAACCAACTGTTTCATATCATTTTTTACTGCTTCGCTAAGATATCATGCCTATAAGGATAAAACTACAAATCATTTTCATCGTCAACTACTAGATATCTTATCTCTAGGACACTGTCACCTGCCTAAGAAACTTGTCTATAAAATCAGCGCTGGTATTCATGATTCCGGGATCATTTCACTGCCGCATTGCGCGAACTATCTAGAGATCATGCCTATTTCTCATGCCATTAATATGAAAATTTGTTGCATGTACATTACTAAAACAGAATCATTTAGTACTCACGACTATAATACTCCTTGATTCTGTAATTTTCTACTGTGCAATCTGCCAATTAGTCTGCATGCTTCTTTGCTTATGTGTGGAGGATAACATGAGCCATTCTTTTCTATTATGTGTAGGCCTATTTATTTTGAATGCGCGATTAGTTTTATCATTTTTTTTAGCAACATAAGTAAGTCTAGAACCACCCATATAGAGGTCCAGAGCCTCCTGGACCACAGGCATGGGACGAGTAGTGCACGCATAGGGTACAACCTAGAATTGAATTAGAACGATTTTAGGTAAACAACTTCATCATAGTAATCGGGTAGCAGGAGATGATAGTCTGTGCCCGCTGAATAATATGAGCAAATCCTACCTAAAGGAAGTTGCGAAGTATTATTTATGTTGCACGGGGTGATCCTTTAGGCTAAAAAACTTAGGACCCCCTCTTTTTATATACTTGCTTAAATCAATGTAGTTGTACCTTTATAATTGTTAAGGATTTGTACCAATTCTCATTGTGTTATAATAACTCCTTCGATTTTTATATCCTCTTTATTTATTTGATCACCTAGCCTAATTACATAAACAACATAGTTTTAAATTCGGTCGGGACCCACAGTTGTGGACCTCAAAGAGTGCCTAACACCTTCTCTGTGAGGTAATTTGAGCTCTTACCCGATCTTTGGTGATGTTGACTAGACAAACAGAGTTATTTACAAATAGGTTCCCTAACGCACCTTAAAATCGTTAGGTGGAGACTATTCTATTTTAATACCCATTTAAAAGAGTTGTCACATGTCAAAACTCGCTTTCTCAAGAAAACGGGGCACGACAATATCCCAGTAAGGCTCGGACCTGACTTTATCACTACTCTACTGAGGTTAAACTTGGTACTTACTGGGTATCGTTGTGGTGTACTCATGCTACTCTTCTGCACATGTTTTGTGTGTAGATCCAGGTGCCTGTTATTAACCCATCCTATTAGGTGAGAGTGCATGCTTCTGTACGGAGACTTCAACGTACATCTGCCGCGTACACAAACCTCGGAGTCCCTTTTATTCCCTCATTTCCGTATTTTACTTAGATTATGGTGTATAGAGATACTAGTTCATTTTTGTAGCTTGTGATTTATGACTACCGGGTTTTAGAAAAAATATTGTGTATACTCGAGTGTGGGGTTTTGTTCATGCCGTGCGGCATCTTATCAGTTATTTAATTATTCGGTTGCAGTTTAGTTGTTAATTTTGCTTTGATTTTTATTTTCCGCAAATATTTAGGCTTACCTAGTTGTAGAGACTGGGTGTCGTAACGACGTCTTAAGAAGGAAAATTTTGGGTCGTGACATTTGGGTGGAGAAATTTCGAATTTCACATTAAAAGCGCCATCGGCGCACTTCGGAGAAACTGAATTTTATTTGAAATTTGAATTTTGTGTGAGAAGTTAACTAGGTAACATAGATTCTTGTTGGAAATACTAATATAAAGTTGAATATGAAGTTTGGAGGTGATTGAATTTACTTTGAAATCTGCTAAGACTTCGAATCTGCTTAATTATTCTTTTGATTCAACTGCGATTGGTGATGTAGTTTGGCAATGTTGTTAAGAAATTATTCAGTAAAAGCAGAGTAGAGCAATCGTAGATATGGAAACAAGGATAAATTTTGGCGATAATTGCGTTCAAAGATTATGTCATATTGTAGCGTATCTTTTTCCTTTTTGGTAATTGAAATTTCGTTTGTCATGGCTTAAAATAGATAATATACAACTGGAATGAGTCTTATTAAAAGAGGAACTGAGAGAAAATAGGGAAAAAGATGTAACTAATTCCCTTAATTTAAGGCACTAATAATGGATTGTATATAATTTATAAGTAATCCTTGTTTAGGGCGGGTAATATATAAAATTAGAATTGTATATGTCAAATTTGTCTCAATGAAATTTAGCATGGAGCGATATTATGGAAAGTGATGTGGCCGAGGTCGACTAGTAGACAACAGGGCTCGTAGCCGGGCGGTCAACGACGGCCAAAGTCAAGTATCAAGGACAATGCTAACGACTAGTTTTTGTAATAGGATATTTAAGAGAATATTCCATTGAATATTCTCTGTACTTGTACTTTTAGGGTTAACTAGGGATATGTTCCATATACATAGAAAAATAGATAAGGGAAAAAAGACATGTAATATTCTCTGATAAGAACCCTTTTTGAGAAGAAGACTTTCTATCTAAAAAAGATACAAACTCTACCTTTCTAATAAGATTCTACAAGCTATTATTCCATACTTTTCCATCAGATCCGAGAATAGTTTTAATATTCTAGAATTTGTCTATCACTCATAACTGTCAGAAAGAAGAATCATCCACCTCATTCAATATTGGGCGAATCATTCTCCTTATTTACGTTAATGTCATTTATTGTTATTTATTGCTTGATATTTTTCCATCATTACTCCTCTTGAAATATTAAATGCACACTGCATTTAATCCCCCACCGACACCATCTAGCGTTATTTGTGTTAACTAGTCATAAATCTAGGGATATTATTATTAACTAGGTTTAATCCTTCGTTATATAAAATTAGTTAGTTTAACCAAAGATTTACACTTTTTGGTCAAACAAGAACAATTTTGGTAAATAAGTTCCATATATTGTATAGGAAGAAAAAATTCCCTAGTACTTTTGGGGAGAAACCATTTTCTTTACTTCTCAAAAATTACTTCTACTTCTACCCAAAAATACTTTTTCCTTTTTAAAGCTTGACCAAATACCTTAATTTAAAAAACAAAAATAAAAAAAAGAAGAACTTTTAGGCCCAAACAAACACATTTTTGGCAAATAAAGCTTGGCCAACATGCGATAATATACATTTATGTTTCGCCCTTGGTTGTTATTCTAGTGAGATTGTCTATTTGATAAATGAGTAGCCGTTTAGAACAGCTGCTAATTGTATCTTAGAAATGTTAATGTTCATTCTCACCAAGCCTTCCTTTAAAAAAGAACTAAACACACTCTGGTGTTTATAACAACTCAAGTACATGACATGTGCTTTTATTACGTAATAACTAATTAATTAACAAATATTATTGACTCAAATTTGTCACTAATTATAGGAAACTAATTTAGTTTGGGCAAAGTGTAATCCACATATGGATAAGTTTTTGGGAAAATTACACTATATAACCGCGCTCAAAATAGTCAAAAAAATGTATATTTTTTTTTGTATTCTATATATATATATATATTATGTGTGTTATATACAAAAATTATACAAATTGTATATTTTTTCGAGTACCGAGTATAAATAATTACTTACGTGAGCTAAAAGTGATAATACTTCTAAGTTTCCCCCTTTCATTTCACTTTTCCATACCCGGGCCTCCCAAGAAAGTTGAAAAAGAAAATTGTTTATTTTTGAGAAATTTTCACAAACCACTATTGTTTAGTGGTTATTAGCTAGTTGTAACTACCATTTACTATATTACTTCCTATAGCTATGTTTTCAGATTTTTTAGAGTGTATTCGATGTATTTAAGCTATGCATACAGTAGCATTTCTAGGCGTGTGTCACACCTCCTTTTTTCCTACCCCGGGAAGGGTATAAGGGAGTTTTTTCACTTAAAGTGACAATAATCGAAACGGGATTATTTATTCAAATTCAGAGTCGTCACTTGGAATAATTTATGGTGTCCCAAGTCACCGGTTTAAAATCCCGAATCGAGGAAGAAATGACTCTGTTTTACAGTCCGCGAACACATAAATCCGGGTAAGGAATTTTGTTAACTCGAGAGAATGTGTTATGCATTCCCGGTTCCGTAGTTTTAGCATGGTCGCTCAACTATTATTATTGGCCTATTTCTCTGATTTTAAAACACTTTTTGAAACCTACGTGCATTTTATCCCTTTTGAACCGCTTTAAATAATTCGATTGTTATACAACTAATTATTTGGTCACACAATGCGAATCATGTCACGGGAACCGTACCCACGATCCACAACGTGCTTATTTTATTAAACTTAAATTATGGCCGGCTCACATAAATGTACCCCCGGATTTTAGTAGTTAAGCGCCACGACTACGTCAGGGGAATCGTACCCGTAGTTATGACAATTATTTAATTAACCTGTCTAGAGAAAACCTCGAGAGTTTAAGGCTTTTTCCATAATAATTTTTGTATTTACGTGAGGGCCATAGATTACAGGATATTATTTGTATATGGTGCACCTCAAATTATTACTAAAGCAAACTAAAGATGCTCCTACTTTAATCTAATTCGAAATTAGGTATCACAACCACGTCACGAGAATCGTACCCGTAGTCACAATAGTTTATTAATTGCGCTTGAAGCATTACTAGTGTATTCATTGTTCATCAGCTAGAGTAACAGCGAGATTGGTTCGAGTAAACAAATATCAGTTTTCAGAGAGAAAATATGAGGAAATCATAAACTGTTTTAAGCAAAATCACATTAAAGGCATGAATGCAACAGGCCTAGCTACGGGAAAGCTTGATACGACTTTTAAGAAAATAATATATCTCTAACAATGTCAACATTGAAATGAATATTCAAACTGTAACATAATACTTACAAATAAACTCACCAACAGAATTCAATGGACCAATATAATTTCATTCTTAAGTTCTATGGGGCTAACAAGGGATTAATATTCGACTGAGTAAATTGGCAGATGCTTCAAAACAACAAACCCGTCATAAAATAAACAATTAAGATTATAAGAAAGGCAACTCAAACTTAGAGAAGAATAATACTAGTTACAAGCGGCATGAAGCAACATCTTCAAAATGGATATCAAAAACTCATTTAATATATCAACAGTACCCAGCATACACCATTGCACACAATCAGACAACTTTTTTTCACCTAATTCATCTGGAATGTTCCAGTAAAAACTTTATTCCCTCATGTCCTAAACGCTTGAAGATTTAACAACAATCCTAGTTTACTTGATAAAATTCCACTAAATTTTTTATCAAAAGGGAGAAGATTCTTAGGCTTTTGTAATTGGAAAGGTCAACTAGGATTTTTCCAGAGAGTTTCATGGGGAACCAACACAAGAAACAACAAGGAATTCAAAGGAAACATATTAAAAATCCGAAATGAGAAACTAACTCAAACCTCCCTATAAGGTAGCAACTCAACTCAAGAAATAGACTGTGATGTTAGCTTACACTGTGGTATAACTTTCATATGTGGACAAGGAAATATGACGAACACTCAGTCCTTTCACAAAATTTCACAATGAATACAGAATGATATGAACAACCATGACACTGAATCAATCCGTAACCAGAACGGGGAGGTTGACAGATACAGTCAGTAAATCACACATCAATGGGTTAAAAACAAACTGATTAATTTGAGGCTAAGTCCGACTTGGCTACCACGATTCTCGCTATCTAAACATGCTCAAATATTCTCAAAATAGTGGTAATGGAATATCGAATAACAGACTAATACCAGCAAGAACGGAACACGCAACACAGTTTCATCACGATTAGTTCAAATACTAATCTATCACGGTAATTAAGCCAAACAGAGATCCAAATAATTTATGCTCATGTACCATCTAAGAGATTTCACTTAAAGAATTTTAAGTAACCCGCAATCGACACAAAACATAAACTCGAATCGAGAGGAAGTTAAACACAAACAACTACTCTAAAGTCGAAATCATCCAACAAATTTAAATAAGATGAGTGATATGGAAATGAACCTGTTAAGCCAAAATTATTTTCAAAAAAATCAGTAAAGAAGCAATGAATACACAGGCCTTGACTTTAAAAGTTCAACCGTGAACAGCGACACAAAATATGAGCAGAAACCGTGATTAGAACCGCGAACAGCAGCTAGAAACTCGACTCGATATCGTAAAATTCGAATCGAATATGAAGTCAAACCAAAATTTCAATCAAATTTCATTTTTGCAGACGAAAATCCAAATTGAAAATAAGAGACAGAATATATATTTTTTATATCTTTTTTTTTTGGAACTTTAGAGAAAAAGGAAGAAGAAGAGAGTAAAAGCAAAACCCCAAACCCTAATTTTCTTCCTCTACTGATTTCTCTTTGGAAATCCATCCGAATTTCTTCCTAAAAACTCTCTCTCCCCCTCTCTCTGAACATGAGCCCCAAATATATAGAAGCTCCAGAAAACTTTCGTGCTTTCTCTCCAAGCCAACCAATCCGAAAAATTCTTGATTTTATTCTTTTTCGACTAATTTCGGATAAAATGGAGGGGTAGGATTTTAAGGATTCAAATCCTACGACCCCCATTCTCTCCAAAATTCGTCCAAGAGATGGAAGAAAACCACATGAGGGAGTGATAATATTCTCTGTTGTCAGAGTTTGTTGAGGTTTTGATGACGTGGAGAGAGAGAGATGAGGTGGGGACCAGCTTACGTGGATGCCGAAAAATGTCGTTTCCGTCCGGTGGAGGGGTGAATGGGGACGGCAGAAGGGTTGAAAAGGGGGAGGCGCCGTTTGGATTGGGGTGTTAGGGTTAGGATTTTTGTTAATATTAGATATATATATATATATATATATAT